>NW_025571136.1:0-14233 GCF_020424385.1 Procambarus clarkii | reverse complement strand
ATCAAGGAGGTAAGGTAAGCCAGAAAAACTCATCCTAATGCAATCACAGTGTTTTGTAGGGCAATACAGTGTTCCTTACACAAGGTGACCACTTACCTGCTTTACTATCTTGAGGTTATCTTGAGATGATTTCGGGGCTTTTAGTGTCCCCGCGGCCCGGTCCTCGACCAGGCCTCCACCCCCAGGAAGCAGCCCGTGACAGCTGATTAACACCCAGGTACCTATTTTACTGCTAGGTAACAGGGGCATAGGGTGAAAGAAACTCTGCCCATTGTTTCTCGCCGGTGCCTGGGATCGAACCCAGGACCACAGGATCACAATTCCAGCGTGCTGTCCGCTCGGCCGACCGGCTCCCTTATACAATACAGTGTTCCTTACACAAGGTGACCACTTACCTGCTTTACTAAGACGGATATACAAACCACCTTCACCTGTCTAAGCTGTTCACGGGAGACATCTCCCGTCACGCAGGGTGCAGCCGCACCTCCACAGATCTCCAGTATCAGCTCTTGATACTGGTAATGGCTCAAAAGGGCCACCACTTACGGGCTATTCACGCCCGTGCCACCTTCTGGGTGGCTTAATCTTCATCAATCAATCTAAGCTGTTAAACCTGCCACCGGCTGTTAGGAACAAGCACGAGGGCTCATCCGGGAAATAAACATTTGAAAATCGCCATAACAAACTCGTACCAACCTCCACAACCTCCACAAAATAATTAACTAGTAAAAGTTAACCTACAAAAATATTGGCAATAAAAGTATCCGCTTAAAAAAAAAGTTACCAGGGAAAAACAGTTCGGGAAAATAAGGGGAAAAAACCCAAGGGGGGAGGAAAGAACGTTAACTAAATTGAGGGCACAAAGAAGTTTAGGGAGAGAGTCAGGGGAAGGGAAGGGAAGGGAAGGGAAGGGAAGGGAAGGGAAGGGAAGGGAAGGGAAGGGAAGGGAAGGGAAGGGAAGGGAACTATCAGGAGAGAGCACCAAGCCATTACGACTATATAGCACTGGGAAGGGGTCAGGATAAAGATTTGGGATAGGGACGGGGGTGAAAGGAATGGTGCCCAACCACTTGTGGACGGTCGGGGATTGAACGCCGACCTGCATGAAGCGAGACCGTCGCTCTACCGTCCAGTCCAAGTGGTTAGGGGGAAGAAAGTTTGAAGACGCCAGGAACTGACCTGTTAGCCTCCTCGAGGGCGGCCAGCAGCTTGAGATCGTCGGCGGAGGGGTCGGGCTTGTTGGCATCGTCATTGTTATTGTTTGTCTGCTGCTCAAGGCTCACGTCCGAGTCACTCATGGCGCCGGCGCCACTCGAGGGCGAGGTGCCGGGTGAGGGCGGACCCCCGACACTCGAGGAGGAGCTCTTCCTCGAGGAGCACGAGCTGGAGGTGGAGCTCTTCCTCGAGGAGCAGAAGCTGGAGGCGGAGCTCTTCCTCGAGGCGCAGAAGCTGGAGGCGGAGGATTTGCGGCTACTGGCAAGGCTCCCACTGGCGCTGCTGCTCTCAGATGTTGATCCAGAGATTCCGCTGTCCCCCTCACATCTGTAACAGTCAACACACCTGCCGTCAACACCTTGTAACAGTCAACACACCTGGCGTCAACACCTTGCAACAGTCAACACACCTGGCGTCAACACCTTGTAACAGTCAACACACCTGGCGTCAACACCTTGCAACATTCAATACACCTGGTGTCAACACCTGCAACAGTCAACACACCTGGTGTCAACCCCTTGCAACAGTTCAACACACCTGGTGTCAACCCCCCTTGCAACACACACACATATACAAGATAAACCTAACCCCCACTAACCCCACAATAAGATAAGCTTCGACACCATTATCGGCGGTGTAAGAACTCCTTAACAGTATGACACTTGTCGTCCCGTCTACGCCACATGTGAGGGTGACAGGGACACACCTGTCGTCCCGTCTACGCCACATGTGAGGGTGACAGGGACACACCTGTCGTCCCGTCTACGCCACATGTGAGGGTGACAGGGACACACCTGTCGTCCCGTCTACGCCACATGTGAGGGGGGGACAGGGACACACCTGTCGTCCCGTCTACGCCACATGTGAGGGGGACAGGGACACACCTGTCGTCCCGTCTACGCCACATGTGAGGGGGGACAGGGACACACCTGTCGTCCCGTCTACGCCACATGTGAGGGGGGACAGGGACACACCTGTCGTCCCGTCTACGCCACATGTGAGGGTGACAGGGACACACCTGTCGTCCCGTCTACGCCACATGTGAGGGTGACAGGGACACACCTGTCCTCGACACAACCCCCTCACCTTAAGCTGATTTCATTTAGAATTCAGATTAAAAAGGAACAATGTAGATTTTTTGGCTTATATTTTGTTTGAGTTGATGGGTAGAGTGGGAGTTCCGGCTTCCTGCCACCCCCAGCCGGCTCCCTGGCACCCCCAGCCGGCTCCCTGGCACCCCCAGCCGGCTCCCTGGCACCCCCAGCCGGCTCCCTGGCACCCCCAGCCGGCTCCCTGGCACCAGGCAAAACAAACGAGGTACAGAAGCGTCACGTAGCCGCTCACACACCAGCAAACACATACAAATTGGAACAAACACTGGTTTCAAACCCACTAAAAAAAATATCCCATTCAAGAGAGGAAACCACAGCAAAATAAGACCCAAAGGACGAACAACAACACTATCCTCCTCTTCTCCTTCACACACACTCACTCACTCACTCACTCACACACAGACCAAAGAGCCAGAGTTCAACCCCCGCAAACACAACTAGGTGAGTACACACACACACACACACCACTCACTCACTCACACACTCACACACTCACACACTCACACACACACACACACAGACCAAAGAGCCAGAGTTCAACCCCCGCAAACACAACTAGGTGAGTACACACTCACTCACTCACTCACTCACTCACTCACTCACTCACTCACTCACTCACTCACTCACTCACACACACACACACACACACACACACACACACACACACACACACACACACACCACACACACACCAAAGAGCCAGAGTTCAACCCCCACAAACACAACTAGGTGAGTGTACACACACCAGTGAACACTCGGGCGTCAAGCACCCTGCATATACACTCCAAATCATCGATTTAACCCGAGTGCGTCGTTGTTGATGCACTCTACGCCAGCTCCCGATACGGTGTTTCGCCGACACATCACACTTTGTGTCCCCCAGACATCCTCACTCCACCCCCCCCCTACCCCGTCTGTATCTGTCGTGTCTGTGGCCTTCCGGATGAGTGGCAGCATCTCTACCCAAAGTACTCTTTTGGTACTTTGGAGCATGAAAGATATTATTATGAAGTTATCTTGAGGTTATCTTGAGATGATTTCGGGGCTTTAGTGTCCCCGCGGCCCGGTCCTCGACCAGGCCTCCACCCCCAGGAAGCAGCCCGTGACAGCTGACTAACACCCAGGTACCTATTTACTGCTAGGTAACAGGGGCATTCAGGGTGAAAGAAACTTTGCCCATTTGTTTCTGCCTCGTGCGGGAATCGAACCCGCGCCACAGAATTACGAGTCCTGCGCGCTATCCACCAGGCTACGAGGCCCCCTCAGAGTGAGGGGGCCCAAGCTCACAGTGAAGAAACAGATTCAAAAGTTTTGGGTATGGTTTCACATTAGGTCTACAGAACCTGTAGAGAGGCTTCATAGAGAAGAATGAATTACTTCCATCTTCTTAGCTAGAGAGTACAGCTAAGCCAAGCCAAGCTAAGGGCAGAGGAGCAGCCGAAACAGAACGTAGCTCCCCCGTGGTCGTATCGTGGCCCCCCCCCCTCCCCCAGGGCGGTGGCCCAGGGCGGTGGCCCCAGGGCGGTGGCCCCAGGGCGGTGGCCCCAGGGCAGTAGCCCCAGGGCAGTAGCCCCAGGGCGGTGGCCCCAGGGCAGTAGCCCCAGGGCAGTAGCCCCAGGGCGGTGGCCCAAGACAAGAGCGCCGCCACCGATCAAGGCAGCAGGAACCAGACAGCCCCGTCAGGGAGGCAAATCCCCCCTAGATATCACGTTACTGGGAGCTAATTGTTTAATGGCTAATTAGTGTCGAGGTAGTTAGAACACTGCCGACACGAGGCGCACTTAACGACACGTGGGAACCACGGTGAAGGCGGTCATTACCGCTGATGACACACAACGACGCCACACAGGGGGGGGGGAGTGCCACAGAGGGGGGAGTGCCACAGAGGGAGGAGTGCCAGAGGGGGGAGTGCCACACACAGGGGGGACTCAGGGGGGGAGTGCCACACAGGGGGGGAGGTGCCACACCTGCCCGGGCACCCATCCAAGATGGCACCAACAATGTTCCAACACTACACTCCCACGTTGTCAGTGTCAGCCACACACCTGTTATCTTGAGGTTATCTTGAGGTTATCTCGAGATGATTTCGGGGCTTAGCGTCCCCGCGGGTCGGTCCTCGACCAGGCCTCCCCTTTTGTTACACACTCCCTAGCAGCTGTCTAACTTCCAGGTACCTATTTACTGCTAGGTGAACAGGATCATCAGGGTGTAAAGTCTGCCCCATGTTTCCGCCTCCACCCGGGGATCGAACCCGGAACCTGTGCACCAGTTGAGAAGCGTGACCAAAAACACGAAGCTCGACCATCAACAAACACAGCAGGGCGAGTACACAGCTTCACTCACACTAACAACAGCTTCACCCACACTCAACAGCTTCACCCACACTCACAACAGCTTCACCCACACTCACAACAGCTTCACCCACACTCACAACAGCTTCACCCACACTCACAACAGCTTCACCCACACTCACAACAGCTTCACCCCACTCACAACAGCTTCACCCACACTCACAACAGCTTCACCCACACTCACAACAGCTTCACCCACACTCACAACAGCTTCACCCACACTCACAACAGCTTCACCCACACTCACAACAGCTTCACCCACACTCACAACAGCTTCACCCACACTCACAACAGCTTCACCACACTCACACAGCTTCACCCACACTCACAACAGCTTCACCCACACTCACAACACAACAGCTTCACCTCACACATCACAACAGCTTCACTCACACTCACAACAGCTTCACTCACACTCACAACAGCTTCACCCACACTCACAACAGCTTCACCCACACTCACAACAGCTTCACCCACACTCACAACAGCTTCACCCACACTCACAACAGCTTCACCCACACTCACAACAGCTTCACCCACACTCACAACAGCTTCACTCACACTCACAACAGCTTCACCCACACTCACAACAGCTTCACCCACACTCACAACAGCTTCACTCACACTTACAAGAGTGACCTTTAAAACCGCACTCGACTCAAAATAAAGAAAATAAAGCTCTATACAAGAGTAAAAACTTTGTGGAAATAGGAACAAGAACCTCTGGCAAATCACTATCACTACTTACTAAATCATCACTATCACTACTACTAAATCACTAAATCATCACTATCACTACTTACTAAATCACTAAATCATCACTATCACTACTTACTAAATCACTAAATCATCACTATCACTACTTACTAAATCACTAAATCATCACTATCACTACTTACTAAATCACTATCACTACTACTTACTAAATCACTAAATCATCACTACCACTACTTACTAAATCACTAAATCATCACTATCACTACTTACTAAATCACTAAATCATCACTACCCATAATATCAAAGGAAACACCATCAACACTATCAAGTGACGTCACGCCTCAACCTAACAAGGCAGGCGGCGTCTAACGACCACGAACCACTACAACCCAAGACGACAATTACCAACCCCAAACAAGCCGAGAGAATATCATTTAATTACACAAGGTAGCAAGATTTCCTCCTGGGGTAATTAAGTGTTATTTTATGATCGTTTCTGCCTCCCAAGTTACAGAAAAATGGTCATTAATCCCCCTTCAAACTTTGCTCTGACCTTTGCCCCCCAGACAGCTTAGGTGAGACGTCTTTACAAGTACTTGAAGGCTGTTAACTTTGCTGAAGTTTCAGTCCCGCTCCTGTGCCAGGTAAGTCCACTACGGGCTCACTATAGCCCGTGCTACTTGGAACGTTTTGTTCCTAGTAGCTGAATCTTAAAACAACATTAACTCTGCAGTCTTGAGGTAACCTTGAAGACGTCTTCCCTAGCGTGGGAAGAGGTGTACACACACACACACACACACACACAAAGTAAGAGTGCTGGGAAGACGGGACACCACGAGCGTAGCTCTCATCCTGTAACTACACTTAGGTAATTACTTAGGTAATTACACACACACACACACACACACACACACACACACAGCTGAAGCTTCAGAGTAATTGTGATCATAATGAGCCCAACACTGACTCAATGCCCCCACATCACATCAATACTAATTCAACCTATAAATTAGGTTCATCTCGGCACGACTTTTAACTGAAACACTCATCAATCCAGGAGGGCAAAACAGAGCTCTGTAACCCAACATTAACACTTGGTTCATCCTTATAGAAAAAAGTAACACTTTTAGTCTGTCTCCTATCCTCTTGTCAAGTGACTGGTAGACTCCTATCCTCTTGTCAAGAGACTGGTAGACTCCTATCCTCTTGTCAAGAGACTGGTAGACTCTCGCCTCCCCTAACATTATTGGAACAATGTTGTTGTTGTAGATTTAGCTACTCAGAACGACGTGTCCATGTAGCACGGGCTATGGTGAGCCCGTAATATTGGAACAATAACCAAGTATATATTATAGCATGGAGACTAGGCCACACACCAGAATGCGAGGTGTGTGTGTGTCTTCAAATTATAGAAGCCACGTTATTGTGACTCATCGTCTGCATCTATTATCGTACCATCTCCACAGACACATTTTCCACTGCTATTTCACAACACTTCAAATAACGCGGGTGCATTGTTTCAGACATGGCAACTATCCCCAGCTCTGTTGACCATACCACACACTAGAAGGTGAAGGGACGACGACGTTTCGGTCCGTCCTGGACCATTCTCAAGTCTATCTCACAATCGACTTGACAATGGTCCAGGACGGACCGAAATGTCGTCGTCCCTTTACCTTCTAGTGTGTGGTCTGGTCAACATCCTTTAGCCACGTTATTGTGACTCCTCGCCTGCATATCCCTAGCCACTTTGACTGGACGGTAGAGCGACTGTCTCGCCTCATGCAGGTCGGCGTTCAATCCCCCGACCGCCAAAGTGGTTGGGCACCATTCCTTCCTCCCCCCGTCCCTTCCCAAATCCTTATCCTGACCCCTTCCCAGTGCTACAGTCGTAATGGCTTGGCGCTTTCCCTTGATAATTAAAAAATTAGAGCTGGACAATACACTCCCGGAAGGTGGACTGCGGTAGGGACGAAAATGGCGTCTGACAGGTGAGGGGTCTTGTATGACTGGGACGGGTGGAATGGGTTGTGTACTGGAAGGGGTGGCGTGAAAAAGGGGGGGATTGGCGGGTTGACACGGTGCGACTGTGGCAGTGGCAGAGATAGTGTGGCACAGAGCCGGATGGTGTGGGTTTGTATCGTCGGGAGTGCCGGCGCTGGCATGAGGACCTGATGAATACATTATACACAAGACAAGGCCGACAAACGCACCAAGAGGACGCACACAGTGGAGGCGGGCAGACGCATGGACTACATATACTGGAAAAAAACAGTGTTATGGGCTATACACACTTGTGAGTGGGCTCCTATTCACCTGGGCTCAAGGAGACTCGAACCGTAGACCCCCCCCCATGTGTGTGGGAGGCCCAAGCGCTACCGACCGAGCCACTGAGCTATCTTTTTGTAAGTGGGTATAAACCTCGCTGTCTGAGGATGACATGTGCTCACTGCTTGTGTTCTTCTTACGTCATCACTCCCATGTATACAGTTATTATGTTAGTGTACTGAAAACTGGGGTCTGGCACTCCTCCCATCCTACCTGGCCCTCAAGTGGCACTGCATCAGTGGTCGGACACCAAGTCGACCTCAAACTATGCTCACTGTCAACTACCTGGACCAAACTCTTCACTCCTATTTCACGCTCGCTGGGAGGAGATAAGGGCAGCATCCTCATCTAGCATCACAACAAGAGTGCAACTCACTCGCTCACCTCACTCTCGACTCGTATATGTTCCTCCTTAATGTTTATCTAAGGAAAATGTAAGTGTTATCCTCTCAGTGCAAGAGTCCCTTCAAGTGGAGACTTCATGCCGTAACTGTAATATACTCGTGTGTGTGTGTGTGCCTGCTATCGCTATTGTTTAAATGGACAATAAAGAATTAATTTTAATATTAAACTGGCGCACTGTGCATATATATACAAGCACCATCAACACGCAATACAAACACACAAACAACACCCCCACACACACACATTGCAACAGTCAACACAACTACAAGCAATTAGTGAACTGGTGCAGGATATTCTGCCAGTTTAATCATCTACAAGCTTGATGGTTCAGTGATTACAGCAGTAGTGCACTGTCGCTCTCATACTATACCAAGTGCCATATACTGTGCATTTTATCGTGTCAATTTATAGTGCCATGTTAACCAGACCAAACACTAGAAAGTGAAGAGACGACGACGTTTCGGTCCGTCCTGGACCATTCACAAGTCGATAGAGAATGGTCCAGGACGGACAGAAACATAGTCGTCCCTTCACTTTCTAGTGTGTGGTCTGGTCAACATACTTCAGCCACGTTATTGTGACTCATCGCCTGCTTAAAGTGCCATGATTGTGAGTGCCATGATTGCAAGTGACAACTAAAGTGCCATATTAGATCGTCTAGGAACCCTCTGTAAGTGAGGAAGGCCAGCTGGTGTAGTATTACCTGTCAGAGGACAATGTGGAGGTGGGGATGAAAGACAGGTGGTGAGAGGCATGTGTGTGTGTGAGAGAGAGGCGAGGCTGGGGGGTGACAGATGGTAATGAGGCAGCAGCAGCAGGTGGTGCAGAAGCGAGGTCAGGGTTTAGGACCTACTCCATGTTTCTGTTTTCATCAATCGTGGGGCAGATGGTGTTCCTGAGGAGTATGATCCTGGCACTTGGGCAGGTGGTGGCATCCTTGGCACGCCACGGAGTGTTCGACCCACAGGTGGTGTGGTACCTAGCCTTCACCAGCTGCCTGGCATCAACACGCTCAACCACCTCTATCTCCTCCTCCTCCTCCTCGTCTTCCTCGTCAGGAGCGCCCCTCCCTACACACTGTAGCAGCATGTTCACCGGCCGCGTCTGACACTCTTGGTTCACTCTCTCTCCCGAGTGCCTCCACCCCCCCACACCAGGCCAGAAATCAGCTGACTGCCTGCTTCACGCTCCCGTAGCATCACCAGCCGCTCCGGAGCATGTGCACCAGGAGCGTGTGCACCAGGAACGTGTGCACCAGCTGTCGAGTACATGTGTGCGCACTACTGCACTCTTCCAAGACAGCCACACATAGAGACGAGGGGTGAGATCAACACAGTCACAACACCAGTAACCCCCACACACAACACCTACCGGGCTCCTCACTGGCCAGTCATCTCTGGCACCCCTGCACGCCTTCCACACAACAGGGCCAAGTCCTCGACCACTTTTGGGGCCAAATCTGTTTCATGAAGGGCGCTCCAGTGGGGCCGAGGAGCTACGAGACCTAGGCGTCCCCCACTGTGAAATAATAACGAGACACTGCTGCCTGTGTGAGCCAGCGCCGCTAGCTCATCTCACACCATCACTAAACAAGGAAACTCCGCATGGAAACCTGTGTGTGTTGTGTGAAGGGTGAGGCTGGCCTCGACACACAGCCTACCACCGGGCCATCTCCACCACCAGACGAGCCTGGAGGCCGCGTTTTAGAGAGAAAGGGGAGCAGGATTCCAGGCGGCGGCTGTCACTTGCTCAGGCTTCCAGGAGTGACTGTTTGGTCGGGGTGTTGTCCTGGCCGTGGAGGGAGAGAGAGAGAGCCCATGTTTCTTTCACCGCCTCCACTAGGCCAAGCTAGGCCACCTTCCCCACCTCCGTCTACCCATTTTACCCCCACTAACCTCCCATTCACCCCCTCTACCCGTCTCACCAGTGCCCGTCTCAATCAAAAAGGTATTAATAGGAAAAAAGAAAATGCTCATCAACGAGAGTGCCAGACTTCGTACCTCCGGCACCGTGGCACTGGAGAGCGTGTTCCAGTGAGGGCAAGACCAGATATCAACCATCTTCCAGACCAGGCCGACAGCCACCTCTGGTGTCAACACCCTCCTCCCCTGGCCCCCACAACCCTTCCCGCCCTCTTCACGTTCTTATCAGATACACTCAAGAGCCGCAATAATAAACCCGAGTCATTACACCAGAGGGAAGCGAGCTCGTACACCGCTGTGTGTTATCGTGGCTCAGGCAGCCCCGGCGCATCCTCTGTGGCGGGCGGGAGACGGTCGATGACGGCCGCGTTCCGACACCCCCTCCCCCCCCCAAACACACGCACGAAAGCGCGCACGCACACACACACATGCGTACGCACGCACTCAACACGCACGCACGCGCAAACAACGGGCCTAGCCCCGGCTTTAGCCGCCTCAAAAACTGCGCTGACGACGCTAAACCACCACCACACCAAGACACCCGTCCATCAACACGCCCGTGCATCGCCAAGGAAATATATTACATGGCCTCTCGTCGCCCAACACCGGCCTGTGGCAGGAGAACGGCGAGGCGCGGAGGCTGAGGCAAGGAGCGGAGGCCGAGGCGAGGCGCTGATCCACACCTCACAAAGAGGCGAGCGACGCCTCAGCCACAGAGAAAAACTGACGACACACGAAGAATATTAATACAATTACAGAAATACACGTCAGTTACAAAATAGGTAAAGTAGTTGAGGTTAAAGACCAGCCACGTGACGGGCACGTAGACCTATATCCATTCTTCCCCATCAGAGGACCGCAGGTTAAGGACCTTCCAACGTCCGCTTGCATTAGCCAAATTGCTACGAGTAAGAGCCGGGAGTGAGCTTCAGGCCGTGTAAATACTGCTCCAGCGACTCCCAAGGTCGCCAACACCCGACTGGCGGTGATTGAGCCCGCGGGAGAGATGGTTAGTAGCCCGTCGTGAGGCTACACCCGCGAACCCCAGGCGACAAGGACTACCACCACATTCATTTCCACCCTCCAGATAGTTCCTAATACTCTCTGCCTCGCCACAGGCCAGGTGGGTGGGTGGGCGGACCCGCGCCTCGCCACAGACCAGGTGGGTGGGCGGACCCGCGCCTCGCCACAGACCAGGTGGGTGGGCGGACCCGCGCCTCGCCACAGACCAGGTGGGTGGGCGGACCCGCGCCTCGCCACAGACCAGGTGGGTGGGCGGGCCCGCGCCTCGCCACAGACCAGGTGGGTGGGCGGGCCCGCGCCTCGCCACAGACCAGGTGGGTGGGCGGGCCCGCGCCTCGCCACAGGTAAGGCCCCCGGCACAATATTACGCTAGCCACCATTCCCTTTACTACCGTCATTATTTACCCAGGTTCCATTTCCACTGCCACTATAACAGTCTTCTCCCTCTCCTCTCCTCTCTCTCGCCCCCTTCCTCGCCTCCCCTTCCCTCCCCGTTCCTATCCATAACCTCAGGAAGACATCCCGTCATCTTACCCCCCTCCCCCCCTCCATTCAACACCATATTTTTCCTCGTGTTTACCCGCCACTTGGTGCATCCATTAAGATATAACCCCCCACGTCCTTATCGGACCATACATCATACTGCTGCTCTCCGAGTATGTCAGCCCCGAGGGAGGGAGGGAGGAGCGCCGGTGGTGACTGACCAGTGCCGCCACAACCTTCACCACGCACACATGTCGTCCCTTCACGGCCCCATCACCATCACCCACATGTTCATTAACCTAAAAAATGCACAAATTATGTTTTAAAAGGTCTCTTAGGTACCATTCACCACTCCTCCTCCTCCTCCCTCATTCCCCTCTACCCAGCTAGCTCTCTAGCTCTCTCTCTAGCTCTCTCTCTCTCTCTCTCCTTCACCTAAAATATTATTACAGCACCAGCCCAGTACACCAGTCATAATTTAAAGAAATTTATTGCAGGCGTCCAATGGTCTTGAAGACGTGCTCCAACACCAGGACGGCCTCCGGGGGAGTGTGTGCATTACGTCCCCAAGACGGCTTCGTCTCCAGGCTCCACCTATGGCCTTGTTTTAGGCTTCTGTCCTCCAGCAGTAGCTTTGTGTAAGTATTTACCCAGGCCACAAATTTAAATTTTTAATTTTGCCCCGAGGGGCGAGTTTATTGGGCAGCGCTACTCATCTTGTGAGTGGAGATACCGCCATAGTGACAGTATTGGGCAGCGCCACTCATCTTGTGAGTGGAGATACCGCCATAGTGACAGTATTGGGCAGCGCCACTCATCTTGTGAGTGGAGATACCGCCATAGTGACAGTATTGGGCAGCGCCACTCATCTTGTGAGTGGACACACCGCCATAGTGACAGTATTGGGCAGCGCCACTCATCTTGTGAGTGGAGATACCGCCATAGCAGCATGTACAACATTCCCCAATAGGCCACAATTGTCTCCTCTGGTTCTTCTCGCCTTAGGTATTCCTCAAGAGGTCATTGTTATGGTAACAGTCGTCTTTAGTCTCTGGAATCTTTTATACTACTTTTTTTTCTGTTTCATAACGCGTGGGTTCCATTCCGGTGCTGCATAATCCAGTACTGGTCTTACATGGGTTGTGTACAGAGTTCTGAAGAATTCCTTTAGATACCTTGAATTTTTTTTTTTTTACTTTCAGTAATTCAGCACCGACTGCGAGGAGCCGCGTCCAACAGCCTGGTTGACCAGTCCAATAACGAAGAGGCCTGGTCGAGGACCGGGCCGCGGGGGCGCTAAGCCCAGAAATCATCTCAAGGTAATCAAGGTAGGATAGTTCTGCACAAGACGTGATCCTGTAGAGGAGCGCGTCTGGTGAGAGGTTCATACTGAACCTCTTCACAGGGCTCTAGCTGTCTCCATATCTGTCTGTTCTGCTCTCCTGGCCGCCCTCGTACCCCCCATGTCTATAACCTTGCTTTTGCTCGAGTTAAACTCCGGTAGCCATTTGTCGACCCACTGCCCTGTAGCTTGTGCATGTAATCCTTCAGCACACTGGTGCAACTCCTCTTTTGTGAGCCCATCAGCTTGGCATAAAACACACACACACACACACACACACACACACACACACACACACACACACACACACACACACACACACAATGCATTAGGAAGTGATGTGGTGGAGGCTGACTCAATACAGCGTTTCAAGTGTAGATATGATAGAGCCCAATAGGTTCAGGAATCTGTACACCTGTTGATTGACGGTTGAGAGGCGGGACCAAAGAGCCAGAGCTCAACCCCCGCAAACACAACTAGGTGAGTACAACTAGGTTCCTACACACACACACACACACACACACACACACACACACACACAATATAATTATAACACAAAAAGTTAGAATAAGACATCACCGAGCAGATTAAAACCGTAAAAACAAAATGAAAGCAAGCCAAACGAGCAGTTTCATCAGGGAGCAAGAGTGGCACGTATTGGAAACCTGTCAAAGTAACACACAAAAAAAACTCGACAGAAAGGGGAAATCATTTATTGACAGTCGCCCACCAGGAGAAATTGAAACTTTCTTTCAACGAGTCCACTGCAGTGTGATGAGGCCGACAACAGCTGTTGCAAAGATCGCAATTCATTACAGTGTGTGAGGAGAAATGTTGCAAAAGATTTGTATTTGCTAAAGGTCCCCGCCGGCAATTCCCCGAAGACTTCAAGCAATTTTTCCAAGACAATTCCGCCAATTTATCTAACAAGGGGCTTCCATCTACCTTCTTCAAGAGGCTTGCAACAATAAGCAAAAGGTTCCACGGTCACAAGTCCTCCTAAGAGTTGACAACAACACTGCTACAACGACAATAAGATCTCCTCGAATTGAAGACTCATATGCAACCCAAATCCACTCTGAGGATCGACTTTAAGATACACCGTGGTATAGCATTTTACTCTTCACATCCAAGAGTTAAGACTATAGACGGGTCTTGATGGAACACATTTACATCACTATCGTCCTAGAGCCGGTTTTACCTTATTATAAGACAATAACAGTGGCCTTTATGGCTCCTCCCTCCTCTACCCCCGCCCTACCTCCCCAAGGTGAGAGGCTCTCTAAGACCTCCTTCCCTCACTCCTCACTGTTGTGAAGTGAGGCGACTCTCTCA
>NW_025571135.1:0-34232 GCF_020424385.1 Procambarus clarkii | reverse complement strand
AGAGAGAGAGAGAGGAGAGAGAGGAGAGAGAGAGAGAGAGAGAGAGAGAGAGAGAGAGAGAGAGAGAGAAGAGAGAGAGATGAGAGAGAGAGAGAGAGAGAGAGAGAGAGAGAGAGAGAGAGAGAGAGAGAGAGAGAGAGAGAGAGAGAGAGAGAGAGAGAGGAGAGAGAGAGAGACAGAGACAGAGACAGAGAGAAGGGTATATACCGTATAAGGCATATCTTGGTAATTAAACAGGAGGCTTGGCCTGATCACTGGTCGACTAGCACATAACCTCACAGGAGTTATGGCGCCTAATTACCTCCTTCTTCGGTCCGTTCTATCTCCTGTTAATTGTGTATCTGCATAATTGCTGCCAGATTGAATATGGATTTTTTGTTGTCTCTGTCTTTAATGATATCCGGCCGCTTGGGATTGAGTAGGGGTGAAGTAGGCGTGTATTGTTATACACTCTGTTAGTGTATTTCTTAAGGTTAACTTATGTTAATGTATTTCTTATGGTTAACTTCCGCCAATGGTTGCCAAGGCCTGCTAGACTGCGTGTTACCATTTTCATGCGCCGTTGGTTTCTAGCGTTAAATATATTTGCTCTATGAATAATCATGATAGGATAAACATTAAGGAACGAGTATATTCATATTTCACAACATGTAGCAAATGAAAGTCAGTTTTTTTTTGTTATGCGGTGGGTATAATCCCCGAACACAACTTTGTTGTTTACGTAATTATCGTACACTTGGTGGCAGGGAATCGCCGCTCAAGCCTCGCTAGACTTAAAAACAAAAAATTCCGAAAGGGAAATTGTATTATAAAGTAGCAGTTGGTTGATCAATTATGCGAGCCTTTCATTACTCTATATTACTCTTCATAAGCGCAGAATAAACGTAGGCTGTTGTGCAGCAGTGTAGTAGCGCTTAATTTGCATAAAGATCAGGTTGAAAATTTAACAGTAAGGTTCATTGTGAGTTGCTAGTCATCAGTAGAAGTTTATATATAGCCCCCATGAATTCTTGCGGGTCTTAAGTGAGCATCGCAATCCCCCTCCCTGGATTATTTTTGACGGTATGTACTTAAATGTGTTTTATTTGGGGTCTTAAGTGCAAGAGGAATATTATTTGTGTGCCATCTGTGTCAGTGAGGAAATGGTTGGTCTCGTGGGTATTGTGGAAGATTGTGTTATGTTTACGGTCAAGTAGCGTGCTAGGACGCCGTTCTTAGGCCGCGTCCCTCAACCCACCTCAGTCACCAATGCTTAAAGCTGACTTCCCGGAATTTCTATATCTACAGTTTATGTGTGAGGGGGTCAAGCCTGGCGAGCAGTGCCACACACCACACCTCTCTAATTTACCTCAAACATATGACGGCCTGACACGCCAAGCTCTTTTTTTTTTATTTTATTTTTTTTGTCGGTTAAGAGATGTCGGTGACGCAGCAGGAACTCGTCTTGCAAGCGATTGCATCCTGTACTTGAGGAGCATTGAGGCGTAACATGAGCGGATCTTGTTAACACTGCCATTTGTCATGGAGGATCTAATCACATTTTGCCAGCAGGATTGGATGCTCTCTGCGATATGGGCCACGAATTATGGCGGCAGTCAATTTAATGGTACACAATAACTTCAGAATTTACTAGATGGGTTAAATTGGCTTGTAGTGAATTCCTACGAGCTGCAATTCCGTTTTTTTTTTTTTGTTCCGTAAGTACTTTGACCCTCGTTTTCTTTTTGGCTTTAGTGAGGAAACTGAGTTTCGTTTTTCCTGGGAGAGAAAACCTTTACTAATTAGATTCCTTAATACTCTGGTCACCCGTTTAATACTCTCTAATTTTTTTCCCACGTTTCCAGAGAATTTCCGAAAAAAGTATTTTCTGCCTCATTGTAAAGAAGTGAACAATCTTTATGTTGCTCTGACCGTGACATTTTATTTTCTATTTTCCTCGAGGTTTCTCTTTTTTTATCAAGAGAAACCTCTATTTAAAGCTGGTAATCAGCTCCCAATTTCAAGTTGCAATCGCGACAACAATTTGGTATGTTGCAGCGATTGCAACATACGTCGATACAAAACGATCCCAATAAATTCAACTTTGAGAAATAAATCGAAGAGAATGCCTTCCAAAATAGTTTTAAACTGGGTGGATAATTGGGAAGGAATTATCAGGGGGAAAGGGCTAAGCAATTACGACTATATAGCACTTGGAAGGGGTCAGGATAAGGATTTGGGATGGGACGGAGGGGCATGAATGGTGCCTAACCACTTGGAAGGTCGGGGGATTGAACGCCGACCTGCATGAAAAGCGAGACTGTCGCTATACCGTCCAGCCCAAGTGATTGCGGATAACTGGGAGTCTGAACAGGTTGGTCCAAGCCTAACCTTAGGATAGAGGTTTGGGATAGTAATATCCCAAACATTAAGGGATAGTTTGTGCTCTTGACTACCACTTAGGGAACACGCAGGGAAGTGAGGCAGTGTGGGGGGGGGGTTAATTAAAGTTATAGACGTAGCCTAGGAATGGTAGTAGGTTATTTAAGAGCGGCAATTATGAGGAAATTGAAATAAGTTTATTGAGGTAAAATACACACAAAGGGATGAGGTAGCTCAAGCTATTCTCACCCCGTTCAGTACATCGTGTTAATACATACATATACACACATCACAAACAATAAACATATTACCAAACATTCTGAGAGATAAACATATACATTTCCTCCTTTACACAAGTAAATTTTGAGGAGAAAGTTATATCAGTATAAAACACTTAGATGGAAGGTGAGGTTAAGGAGCTGGGATAGGAAGGAACAGTGCCCATCCACTTGAACAATCTGGGGATCGAACACCGACCTGTAAGAAGCGAGGCCGTCGGTCAACCGGAGATTATTTCCACGTCCATGGAAATAGAGCTTGACTATCTGATGACATTCAAGAGTTGAGATTATTCAGAGTTTCTTCCCAAACTTTTGATAATATTCAGTGGAAAATTCACCCTTGCTCGAAGATTTGTTGTGATAAGGTGAGATAATAGCAGGAGTGACTGTATGACTTTGTGGCATTTGGAAAATGAGGACAGAGTTGGTATATATATTGACGGGGAAGGGGGGGTGGATGCTCAACCCCTTGCACCATCGGGGATCGAACTTCGGCGCTGCAAGAACACCCGAGCAGGCCAAGTTGTTGTTGTTAAAGATTCGCTACCTGGAACAATGTTCCAAGTAACACGGGCTATGGCAGGCCAAGTGGATGGCCTATAGGCATATCAAACTGAGGGTCCTCCCGAGGGCCATACTGGCCACATTTATGTTATCATGAGAGCCACACACGACAATTAATTAAAGTCATTTAATCAAAATTGTTGCAGAATATTTTTTCTATTTTATTATATTACACACCAAGATACAGCATCCTCTTAGCGGGCTGCAGATGTGCTTGCAACTATGGTATGGAGAATTTGTTCTTTTTTGTAACTCAACCACAGCACAAGCCACATTTTCTTTACTAGACAAAGAAAATGGGAAAAGGTAACTCAGTCAATATGTAAACACAATATTGGTATTGGGTTTGGCTTCCTGTAGTCAGGGACAGGTAGTCTCTTAGGCTTATTCAAGTCCCCCCTTCCCTTGCTAACTACTGACCCCCCCCACACCCCACCTCAGAATGTACCCCCACAACTGGTAGCCTAACTCCCCACTACCTGTTTACAACTACGTCAACCCAAACATGGCCCAATCGCATCTGTCCCGCCGTGGGTATTGAACCCGGGACCTTTCACTTGTGACCGCAAACACTGTACCACAATATAAAATTATCACAACAGCGTCGCTTATCAACAAAAACATCACATTAACACTTATGAAAAGAAATATGAATATAGCGGTCTGTTGCCATCTTCAGAGCACAATGGGAGTAACTTATCTAAAAGTTAGAGAAAATTGGCTAAGAGGCATACAGGCTAGGGCATACAGGCTAACACTACAGACTAGGACATACAGGCTAACACTACAGGCTAGGGCATACAGGCTAACACTACAGGCTAGGGCATACAGGCTAACACTACAGACTAGGGCATACAGGCTAACACTACAGACTAGGGCATACAGGCTAACACTACAGGCTAGGGCATACAGGCTAACACTACAGGCTAGGGCATACAGGCTAACACTACAGACTAGGGCATACAGGCTAACACTACAGACTAGGGCATACAGGCTAACACTACAGGCTAGGGCATACAGGCTAACACTACAGACTAGGGCATACAGGCTAACACTACAGACTAGGACATACAGGCTAACACTACAGACTAGGACATACAGGCTAGGAAGGACTGGCTAAATTACAGTGTAGACAATGCAAACAGAAGTGAGGCTCACAGAACACAGTGTTCACCACAAGTGAGGCTCACAGAACACAATGTTCACCACAAGTGAGGCTCACAGAACACAATGTTCACCACAAGTGAGGCTCACAGAACACAATGTTCACCACAAGTGAGGCTCACAGAACACAGTGTTCACCACAAGTGAGGCTCACAGAACACAATGTTCACCACAAGTGAGGCTCACAGAACACAATGTTCACCACAAGTGAGGCAGGAACAAGGAGTCAACACCCACACGGACCACAGACACGACATAAAGGATTTTGTGAGTGTCTGATGAACAGGAGGAATGTGTTAAGACGTGATGGGAGCAAAGGGCTTACATGCAGCTTGATCTGTAGATGGGGCTAGGAGACCTGGGGCTAGGAGATGTGGGGCTAGGAGGGGGGGCTAGGAGACGTGGGGCTAGGAGGGGCTAGGAGATGTGGGGCTAGGAGACGGGGGCTAGGAGACCTGGGGCTAGGAGACGTGGGGCTAGGAGACGTGGGGCTAGGAGACGTGGGGCTAGGTGACCTGGGGCTAGGAGACATGGGGCTAGGAGACGTGGGGCTAGGAGACGTGGGGCTAGGAGACGGGGGCTAGGAGACGTGGGGCTAGGAGACCTGGGGCTAGGAGATGTGGGGCTAGGAGGGGGGGCTAGGAGACGTGGGGCTAGGAGATGTGGGGCTAGGAGACGGGGGCTAGGAGACCTGGGGCTAGGAGACGTGGGGCTAGGAGACGTGGGGCTAGGAGACGTGGGGCTAGGTGACCTGGGGCTAGGAGACATGGGGCTAGGAGACGTGGGGCTAGGAGACGTGGGGCTAGGAGACGGGGGCTAGGAGACGTGGGGCTAGGAGACGGGGGCTAGGAGACGTGGGGCTAGGATACGTAGGGCTAGGAGACTGAACTGAGGAAGTAGGCAACCTCTAACAGTTAACTGGAACATTCTTGAGCGTACGAAATGTGGAGGAATTGGCTGGGCTGTTCTCCAGGTAGTTAAGTACTAGCGGAAAGTCACCTTGCCCGCGGTTGGTGACTGGGCCTTCCGGTGGTGGGGTTGTGGGTAGGGGGGGGGGAGGGGGTGTCGAGGAGTGGAGCGTGTACTCGCCTAATTGTGTTGAAGGGGCTGAATATTGGCTCTTTGGTGCCGCCTCTCAACTGTCCATCAACTGAGCCTACAAGGAATTTTTTGTTCTACCGTCTCTGTGGCTCATTTGGGGACTCGGCTTGCACCTGTGTCCCCCCCTTGGGCAAGACACGCTTGTTCTAAATAAGTCTGCCTTTCACTACCTTGTCAGTCCGAAGAATCCACAGAGGCCACATCACCCTCTTTGTCCACATCATCCAGGGGATACTGCCTCGGAACACCGGCGCGGACGCTTCTACAAAGGAATGAAAGCGGCCAAAACAGAAGAACCCGTCAGCGCCCACGGGAGCCGGGGCCACATCCACAGGCGGGGGCGGGACATGGACCGCCACCACACACAGCGCAGGTGACGGCCCAACACCCACACACACCGGCTCAACAACCCCAGGGTCCGCGACAGTCATCAGACGCGTCGCACGAGCCGTAGAACCCGCCGCAACAGGTGGAGCAGCAGACAGGCAATCAGGTGCCTTAGGCACACTCCATCCTCAGAACCGTCCAAATGCAACAGGGGCGGAAAATCCTCTGTATGAAAAATATGCACGCTACCAGTCGCTCCCACGTCGCATGCAGCAGCCAGGTAATCCTCGTGACCACACCTGTAACAGGTGTGTGGTTGTCCCCGATACAGGCAGCAGAGCGTGTAACCCAACACGGATTCCGATGACGGAACACTACACTTCAGCGACATCGTCAGGGCGCGGGAGCCGTCAAGCATCCTAGCACAGTGCCCGGCAAGGAAAATGTTCCAACAAACACTTAACACAGTCCCAAACCGTTCAAAACAGGAAGTCAAAAGATCGTCGTGAAACTCGAAGAGGGCACCATGCACCGCCAAATATGTCAAGGCGACACTAACATTCACCACTTTAACAGAACTGGCGGTATCAGGGAGAAGGTAAACACGCCTCTCACACTACCCGAGATACGCCTGAAAGGCAGCCTGGTGGCGGAACTTTACCACAGCACGGTTGCCCTGAAACAGTTGGACGCCCACTAAGTCCGACAGCTGCACATGTAGCACGTCCGCCAGGGCGACCCCAACTAACAAATGGTCCACCAGCACCGTAAAGGCCAGACCAGCCGACGATGTCTTCTTCACTGGCGACCGAGAAGTCCCCATGGCAAACCCAAGCGTCCCCTCTCAGAGGCAAAGCACCACCAGGCAGGGCAACCAGCAATCGTCCAAGTAACTATGGCCTTCTCACATATGTCTCCAAATGACTTACTCATTGATACATCACGTTGCAACGATGACTTTGAGCATTTGGACTGAGTGGGAGGACCTCCTGTACCTCACCAGAGTGCAGACGGGCAATGTCTAAGAACTTGATTTGGTATGAGTTCGATGCCGCAAGGACCCTTGTGGATTCAGTTGAATCCCAGGTTGCATCACTTACAGCGTATCGTCTTTCAGTGGTTTAAGGCGTACCTTAAACCACTGAAGGGGTTCCTTGTGCTTGTGGAGTACCCAAGTCGCTGGTTCGAATCCCAGCAAATGATTTTCTCAATAATAATGAGAAAATTCGTAGGAGCTGCTCGCATGCGTAGTCAATAATTATGAAGTGTTCACACTGAATCTGTCTGGCCTTATTAAAGTAACAGAGAGGGATGATTAACTGCACAATAGATATCTGATTACAGTGGTTATCTGATAACAGCAATTATCTGACCACAGTGATTATCTGATTATAGCAATTATCTGACCACTGTGGTTATCCATAATACATACAATTATCATAAAATAATGTATAGGGACTGTTCTGAGAGACTGTAAGATAAGAGATAAGATAATAAGATAAGATAAGAGATGAGATAAGAGGTTCGGGCAATTTAGCTCAACATTTTAGTGACGTTTGGGAACGCTCGGGAGGCTGGAGCCAGATTCACGAAGCAGTTACGCAAGTACTTACGAACGTGTTCATCTATCATCAATCTTTGACGGCTTTGGTTACATTTATTAAACAGTTTACAAGCATGAAAACTTGCCAATCAACTGTTGTTATTGTTGTAAACAGCCTCCTGGTGCTTCGGGGCTCATTAACTGTTTAATAATTGTAAACAAAGCCGCCAAAGATTGAGAAAAGATGGACAGGTTCGTAAGTGCTTGCGTAACTGCTTCGTGAATCTGGCCCCTGTAGCTGCGCTAGTCAGTTGTTTGAGCCACTGTGGAGGAGAGGTGCTGGCCCCCCACACCTCCCACACCTCCCCACACCACCAACACACCTCCCACCACCCCTCCCCACAACCATCCACACCACCCACACCTCCCCACACCACCCACACCTCCCACATCTCCCCACACCTCCCGACACCACCCACACCTCCCCACATCTCCCCACACCTCCCCACACCACCCACACCTCCCCACACCTCCCACCACCCCTCCCCACACCACCCACACCTTTCACACCCCTTCCAACACCCCCCACACCTCCCCACAACCACCCATCTTCAACAGGATCAGAGTTACCTGTATATCCAACAGTAGCTGTTAAGGGCTGTTGATCACTTGCATTGATGAGGTAATTCCTGTTCTTAATAACAGTAAGTGAATAATTACAGCGGAACGTTGCGCAGTAATTGGTTTCTTTTTGTTGCGTTTTGTTAGGATGAATTTTGGCGTCGTAGAACAGTTCCGCAGGGCATGGTGACCAACATCAGCGTAACATTTTCTTTGGCGTTACAGCAATGAATGTATTGACTCAACCCGTCCTCGACTCAAGTCCATTACATCCAGCGGTCGCCCCCACAGACGCATTCATAAATTTTAACATGCTGTTCATTCAGAACAAGAATTTTTTCAAACATAAATTAATATTATAATATATTAGCATATTGTGTATATATAGGCATAGGATAGGTTAGGTTAGGTGTTTAGGTTCTGTTGGCGATTATTTGTATTTGTAGTACGTGGGTGAAGCATTTACAGCGTTGTGGTTCGAACAAAATTCGTCAGTGAAGCACTTGTTCCGGATATGTTCGAACGTCAGCAGTTGTGAGTCGTGTGTAAACCGTTATTCATTCATAAACAGGGGGTTTGGCGGGTGCATGGAATCACTTTTGGATCTTTGTTTGGAGGACGGGCTGATTGACTTGTCAATACATTCAAAACAGCTGGAATGTCTAACATGAAGAATGTCGTCCATCCCAGATATTTCACATTATTGCCTAAGCGGCTTGTTTACACAGCGTCACACAGGCAGTAACGCCTTTTACTTTTGTCATATTTTTATGTCAAGTGTGTTCAAGTTCTTCTTACTGGACTGTGTAAAAGTGAGTCAGTGTTGCTGCCTCGAACGAGACCATTCTTTACACACAGAAATCACAATAGCGTGATGCATCAAATGAATAAATCCACAAGGGCCGTGACGAGGATTCGAACCTGCGCCCAGGATGATCCCAGACGCTGGCTTAGTCAACTAGGCCAGTTCAGAGACCATTCTTGCTCAAAACCATGTCTCGGGCTATTGAGGCTTCAGATAGACAGATTTTGATTGAGGACAGATCATTAGAGGTCAACGGTGCTCATTCCATGACCTCTGACAACTGACCTGAGCCACCACCTGAGTCACGTGACGTCACAATTAGCCTCCCATTGGCTACACAAGGTCACGGGACCTCAGCCATAGTGATGACAGACTCAGACCTCAAAATACGAACCTATATATTCAGATACAAAATAACATCAATTTCATTACATTATTGTAGACTTGATGACATAAATAGATTCAAATATAAATCAAACTCACACAAACCCCCCACAACCACACACCCTGACGGCCCCCACAGACCCACACACCCTGCCCACCCCCACAACCACACACCCTGACGGCCCCCACAGACCCACACACCCTGCCCACCCCCACAGACCCACACACCCTGCCCACCCCCACAGACCCACACACCCTGCTCACCCCCACAGACCCACACACCCTGACGCTGTGTAGGTGTGTGTGGGGGTGTACTGGACACCAAGACAATATCACCTACTGATACTTCCTCCTCCTTCCCTGACCACATCTGCCTCAACAGTTCTTAAGTCACGTTTACCCGCGCTTGAAGTCTCTCTTCCGGGCTCACGGCCGCTCGGAGCCTCATCTGCGCCATAAAGGCGCGAAGAACGAGGCTCCAAGTAGGTAATGAATGAAGACCACGAGAGAGGCAAAGTGTTTTTAGGCTGTTGGAGTAATAGGGGGAAGATAGGGAGGATGTGGGGGGAGGAAAATTGGGTTGTGGAGACTGTGGTGATGGGAGATACGCCCCCTGACGGCTGTCTTGGTACTAGTACCTGTCCTCTAGTACCAAGGGACAGGTGGTTTTCTATCCCATACCAATTTCTTCCACCCCTTCCCCCCCTTCCTTCCTCTCACAGATGACCTTCCCCTTCCCTCAACCCCTCCTGTCCCTTCCTCCCATGAGCCCCCTTCCCCCCCCCTGCCCCTCTCCACCCTGCAGTACCCACAATGCCCCGCCTGAGGGGTATCATCAACGTGCCTTCGTTCGGCTACTGCACTTCGGGTGACCATAAAGTGTACCTGTGTTGCAATCTATTGCACTCGTCTGCCCGGGTTGATCTCGGCGTTTACCAGTGCTGTTGCTCCTGTTGCTGCTACTGTTGCTCCTGTTGCTGCTACTGTTGCTCCTGTTGCTGCTCCTGTTGCTGCTACTGTTGCTCCTGTTGCTGCTACTGTTGCTCCTGTTGCTGCTACTGTTGCTGCTTCTGTTGCTCCTGTTGCTGCTACTGTTGCTCCTGTTGCTGCTACTGTTGCTCCTGTTGCTGCTACTGTTGCTGATGCCTTTGCTGCCACCGGACAGGCTGGTGTTGTTCCTCTTGTGGTAATCTATATGGTCAGAAATGTTACTGATGCAGATGTTTCGTATTGTTCCAGGGGAGTGGCTTGTTCTGTCGTCGTTGGTGATATAATTGCCTTGTAAAACTTATGTATATATGATTTATATTGTATTTTCTTAAATAAAGATAAAAAAAAGTCTTGGTGTTGATAATGGTCTACGTTACTAGCTTATATGGTAACGATGTGGTCCATCGTACATATATATTGACTAATTGACAATTAGAAAGTAGAATTTGGTACTGTTGAATTTGGACAAACCGGAAAAGGTGATGTATGTTGCCAATGCAACCTAACCTAACCATCCTAGGCCCTAATGCACGCTGTCTGAGGCCTAATATAGTACATATGTGTACTATAATATTAATAGGCCTCCATCAGTCTCAGGAGACTATGGAGTTGCGCTCTGGTTGTCGGTCTGGAGAAGCCTCTCCAGGAGGATAGTAAATGATAGGCCTAGGGATATTTAAATTAGTTTTTTGGCTTTATTTTTTCCTGATTGTATAAAGTGATAGTACAAATTTCTACTGTCTAATTGTCCATTACGTCAGTAATTTGTACGATGGTACAAACACTCACACAAAGCATTATCTAAACAAGTAGATAATAAAAAAATCTTATAATAAATCATTAAACATCATAAAATAAAATAAAGTTTAAGAAAAAAAAGGGGGTGGTAGAAGAAAATATTAAAGTGTTCAGTGAGAATCCACAAGGTCTTCTTCGAATACTCTTTATTTTCTTCTTCGAGGCTACGGGTCCCTAATATTAACAATGGGTTCAACACCGACGACAAATACAGTGGAGTTTCTTAGTTACAGCTTCTAAGCGAAGCAACTTACATATGTGGCGAGATAGTGACAAATTGATATGTTTATCATGCACATATCGATATGTAAATAGATGGGGGCGCTTATCGTCAGACACCCCCCCCCCCTCCCCCCATGTATCGAACAAGTCAGGTCTATCGTAGATGTATAACACAACACCGGATCTAAAATATCAAAGGTAAAGTCTCTGTTTTAAATAAGTTTGTTTTGTTACAGTGATGAATAAAAATGTAATATTTCTCACTGCAATAATACAGCAGTGTATTCCTGAGTTAAGTATATTTACTTAATCGTTTTTGAATAACAGTGAACAATAACATTCAAGAACAGTGAACATTTTTGAATAACAATGAACAATAACATTCATGAACACTGACCCACTAAGTGTTGCTTGTTTCAAGTAAAACAGAAACAAGCAACACTTAGTGGGCCAGCCAGAGGCTTAGGGCCCGCCCAGTGGGCCAGCCAGAGGCTTAGGGCCCGCCCAGTGGGCCAGCCAGAGGCTTAGGGCCCGCCCAGTGGGCCAGCCAGAGGCTTAGGACCCGCCCAGTGGGCCAGCCAGAGGCTTAGGGCCCGCCCAGTGGGCCAGCCAGAGGCTTAGGGCCCGCGCTGGAATATCCCTGCAAAAAAAGTGAATGTTTTTGAATAACAGTGAACAATAACATTCAAGAACAGTGAATGTTTTTGAATAACAATGAACAA
Organism: Procambarus clarkii; assembly: GCF_020424385.1. Taxonomy (NCBI): domain Eukaryota; kingdom Metazoa; phylum Arthropoda; class Malacostraca; order Decapoda; family Cambaridae; genus Procambarus; species Procambarus clarkii. The sequence continues at coordinate 22,349 of NW_025571135.1, read as the reverse complement.
TAACATTCATGAACTACTCAGAGAGGAAGTACAACATTTGTGGCACTAATCCACCGAACCCGAAAGCCTATTCCTGAAGAATCTGAGAGAGGCTAGATGTCCTCGATATTAAATTGATGAGCCTAAGTCAACCGCCTTCCAGCCTGTACAAGCTTAAGCTCCGCCACATAACTGTAATTCATAGTTAGACAGTGAAGTGGATGATTAAAGGGAGAAAACTCTCCTAAAAATATTATGTATTGTTAATTAAAATTATGTATTTATGTTATCTCAAGATAACCTATTGTGTTTATGGTACCTGTCCGACCCGCCACGTGTTGATGAATGTATGAAGTATGTATGTGTATGTATAATGAATGTATACGTATGTATTTATGATAGGTGTTTTTATTAAGTATACTTATTTTCGTTTGACTAGATCGTATTATGTAGCGGCCCCGGCGGTGTCTGGCAACTCGTACTGCTGTTGCTGTTTTTTTCTACATGCTACTTCTTTACATTGCTTGTATGCAAGTAGCACTCGCCTTGTAACCTGCAACATTCGCCTTGTAACCTGCACCACGGTACGCTGTATCACTTTTTGTTACTACGAACGACACCATATTTAATTTGTTTTAACTTTAGCTCGTTTCACTCTACCTAGCAGAGACAAGCATTCTGCTAAGTTACAGCGCTGAGGCGCTATCTTTAGCTGGGTTTTTAATATTACTTTTCTGTCCTCGTCTTTTTGTTTCCTTTATCACCAACAGTACTAAAGTTTTGTGTCTATATTTGTGTGTTGGTTTTCTCGTGACTTGCCGCTATTTCAGGCGTGTGTGTGGACAACACCGCTCTCATATTATGCAGTTTTTTTTAGGCTATATGTAGCACTCGAGGCGTTGTGTTTGCTGGCGTTGGCAGGTGTGTCATGTCTCCAAGCCTGGGGACAGTTGTCCGAAACAAAATTCTGAGTTTCATTATTCACTCGGTACACAGCCCACACACTTGTCCCGTTTGAAGACCAGGGAATAAGTACACCTTATTGGAGCTTCACTGAGTGTAGATACGTTTTGAAGCAGCAAATCATCAATATATATCAAAGAGAATATCTGTCCGGAGTTGGAGGCCAGCGGCACGAAGCAGTTACGCAAGTACTTACGAACGTGTACATCTTTCCTTAATTTTTGACGGATTTGGTTACATTTATTAAACAGTTTACAAGCATGAAAACTTGCCAATCAACTGTTGTTATTGTTATAAACAGCCTCCTGGTGCTTCGGAGCTCATTAACTGTTTAATAATTGTAAAGAAAGCCGCCAAAGATTGAGAAAAGATGTACAGGTTCGTAAGTGCTTGCGTAACTGCTTCGTGAATCTGGCCAAGTTCAGGAAGCAGTTACGCAAGCTCGAACGTGTACATCTTTTCTCAGTCATTGGCGGCTTTGTTTATTATTTTTAGCATCTTTATTGACAAAATTTAATTACAATTTTGCCTAATCTGAGGATTTTAATTAAGTCTTATTAAAGTGAGGATAATGCTGGCATTCCTTTTGACACAGGACAGAGGGTCATACACAAGACAATAGGTCTAAACTGGTTAATGAGCTCCGAAGCACCAGGAGGCTGTTTATAACAATAACAACAGTTGATTGGCAAGTTTTCATGCTTGTAAACTGTTTAATAAATGTAACCAAAGCCGTCAAAGATTGAGGAAAGATGTACACGTTCGTAAGTACTTGCGTAACTGCTTCGTGAATCTGGAGGCGTTTGTATTTTTATATTTATGTATTATATGTATGTATACAATCGTCTTTCTTTGTAGTTATTAAACAGTTTATAAGTTCTCAAGCACTATGCGGCTCTCTACAACAATAATAGCCTTAGGATGTGAGCAAATCCATAAGGGCCGTGATGAGGATTCGAACCTACGCACGGAATGTTCCCATGTCGTGGCACAGTTGACTAAGGCGCAGCTCGGCATATCCCGGATGTAGGTTCGAACCCTCATCACGGCCCTTATGGGTTTGTTCATTTGATATATCACGCTATTGTGATTTCTGGGTGTATTAGGATGTAAAGTTTCGAAGCTTTTAAACTGTTTAATAAATGTAAACAAAGTGATTACGGCTAGATGTAGAGGTTTCGTAAATGAGTTATCCAGTCCTCATAACATCTCTCGGACATACTCAGAGGACATATTCAGAGGACATACTCGGAGAACATACTCAGAGACCATACTCGGAGGACATACTCAGAGACCATACTCAGAGAACATACTCAGAGAACATCCTCAGAGAACATACTCAGAGAACATAGAGAACATACTCAGAGGACATACTCGGCGGACCTCGCATACTCTGAAGGTCACACAAGGGTCAACGCGCCAAAAACTAGGAGCGCCAAAAACAGTGCGACGTGTGAAACTGTGCGTGTAGTGTGGATGAAGTATGAGGTATTGTCCACTAGGCTGTATATCAGCATACCTCGGCCCCAGGGGGGGTGGGGGGAGAGGGGAGGTATACCGAGGGAAAGAGAGGGGTTGTGTAGTATAGAAGGGGGATGGGAAGAAATGGGAAGGGAAAGGGGGGTTTGAAGATGGAAGGGTCAAAGAAGGGGAATTTTGGTTTTAATATTATTTGGTACCACAGACGTGGCTACATATTTACAGTGCTAAATAACGTATATACATTTTACTCTGGTCTCTATAGACAGGGTTAGAGAGCTGTTAAACATATAGGTCAGAGATTTGTTGAACAATCAACCACGCAAAATGGAGTGCTTTTAAAGTGGTAGCCTAACCTATATACGTCAAATACATAGATTTACGTCTAGCCTACTTCACCAGGCCAGGGGGGGCGGGGGGGGGGGAGGAGAGGTAAAAAGTGATGATACTTTATCATCTTAACTCCCTCCCCCCCCATTCAAAAAACTTGGTTAACGAGGAACTTTGTACAAAGGTGTTAAAGATGAGGCGGGAAGTTGTTAGTAACACGGGCTTGCATTAAGAGAGGCTTAGCTCTTGGCCCTTCGGTATGCGGCTCTCTACAACACTAATAGCCTTAGGATGTGAGCAAATCCATAATGGCCGTGATGAGGATTCGAACCTACGGACGGGATGTTCCCATGTCGCGGCACAGTTGACTAAGGCAACTTCGGTATATATAGTGCAACTCAACCAATTGTAGACATATCTACTTTCGAATTGCATTAAATTATCTCAATTTTTAGTATCTTCCAAAGTTTTCTCTACTGGTTTGTTGAACAATATAGATACTTTTCGACTTAATTATGGACGCCATTGTTGATTCTGAATTTCTGGAAGGAACACAACAAGTGAGAGATGCAGATGATGTCTTTGTTGTTGTTGTTTTTAGATTCAGCTACTGGGAACAAAAAGTTCCAAGTAGCACGGGCTATGGTGAGCCCGTAGTGGACTTACCTGGCACAGGAGCGGGGCTGTAACTGATGATGCAAATGATATCCTAATATAAGCTCCCACCATTGAGAAATGAAACAATCCATTCATCTCCTTGACAGGAAGTGTACTGAACTTATTACCAGACCGTTGCTGGACGGTAGAGCGACGATTTCGTTGTACACAGGTCGGCGTTCAATCCCCGACCGTCCAAGTGATTGGGCACCATTCCTTTCCCCCGTCCCATCCCAGATCCTTATCCTGACCCCTTCCCAGTGCTATATAGTCGTAATGGCTTGGCGGTTTCTGTTGATAGTCCCTTCCCCCCCCCCCCACCAAGACGAAAAAACTGTCACCACACGCGGACAGACAACTAAGAACCGCAAATTAATGGTAAAACACCTGAGTGGTTGACCACTTGGCGTCACCCTCGGCTCTAACAAGGCGGGAGAAAAAGGACGCTGGTTCACCACTACCACGTGTGGCTGGAGGGGGACAACACTCTCACTCTGGCTAATCATGTCACGTGCTTGATGATATCACGTGGTTGATGATATCACGTGGCTGATGATATCACGTGGCTGATGATGTCACGTGGCTGATGATGTCACGTGGTGGGGGGATGGGGTTATATACACACAGGCGGCCACGGTGGCACAACACAGTGAAATAACACTTAGCCACAGTTACGGTTTTCCTGGGAGCAGGTGTGGCAGTGAAGTCTTCATGGACAATATTCAGTGTCAAGTCCACAGTCACGGCATGTTCCCTGACACACTTCCGGTCCTTTACTGTCACTGATGACTTAGATATCAAGGGATAACTAAGACACAGTGAAGCACAGTCTCTCTCTCTCTCTCTACTTTGTGGAGTCCGAGAATGCGTTAACTGCTTACCATCGATATTAATGACGAACTTGATTTCCGGGTTACATTATATATAACGAGGACAGTGTCTTGTAATGTGTATGTGTGTAATATATATATATATATATATATATATATATATATATATATATATATATATATATATATATGTCGTACCTAGTAGCCAGAACTCACTTTTTGGCCTACTATTCAAGGCCCGATTTGCCTAATAAGCCAAGTTTTCCTGAATTAATATATTTTCTCTAATTTTTTTCTTATGAAATGATAAAGCTACCCATTTCATTATGTATGAAGTCAATTTTTTTTATTGGAGTTAAAATTAACGTAGATATATGACCGAACCTAACCAACCCTACCTAACCTAACCTAACCTATCTTTATAGGTTAGGTTTGGTTAGGTAGCCGAAAAAGTTAGGTTAGGTTAGGTTAGGTAGGTTAGGTAGTCGAAAAACAATTAATTCATGAAAACTTGGCTTATTAGGCAAATCGGGCCTTGAATAGTAGGCTGAGAAGTGAGTTCTGGCTACTAGGTACGACATATATATATATATATATATAATATGCAAACAAGCCTGAATGATCCCCAGGACTATATGTGACTGAAAACTCACACCCCAGAAGTGACTCGAACCCATACTGCCAGGAGCAACGCAACTGGTATCTACAGGACGCCTTAATCCGCTTGACCATCACGACCAGGCATAAGGAAATAACCGAAGCTATTTGAACCACTTCCCCGCCGGCACTCGGATGGTAATCTTGGGCATAGTATCCTTGAATCTTGAACGGCTCCCCTAACTAGAATGCTTGAGCAGGCCTTATCTAGGCCTCCCGGGAGTAAACAGTGAAGATGTCAGATTAGCCAATGAGAAGAACGCAAATGTCTGCTCCAATCACATAGGCCTGGGGCGTAGGCGTCACGACTCGAGGTTAAACAACTGAAAACTACCCTGAGAATGCTCCACTTATCAGACCCAGGAGTGGTCTCTCTTGCACGGAGGCATAAGACAAGGCTCGCCCTCTCTGGCACTGTTCTAGGCTGTGTAGGTGGTACAATTCGTCCTACTTAATCACCCAATTGATCCACAATAACCTCCAGTAACCTGGCTCCATTGTGCCATAACTTCGCTCTTATAGCAATTAAGGCTTCGAATAGACACCCAATTTTCTAGGTCTTACCCCCATGAATATAGATTCTAGGACATGTATACTGTCAGTGGTGCCTATAAGAGTGGGATCCAGGCTGAGTGCATTGCAGTGTACCTCAGGGTACCTCAGGGTACCTCAGGGTACCTCAGGATACCTCAGGGTACTCTATAATGTGCCTCACTGGCCAGCAGTAGAAATCCTCTCACAGTGATCCTCATCTCTCTCATGTCCCCTAATCCGGTCTGTACCATGTCTGGGGCCCTTCCCTGCCCAATATGGCTCTAGTTTATCCCAAGTCCCGCTGATCCTTGTCCATCTTTCTCCCATGTGTCGTGGACCTGGTCTCTCTCCCATGCCCATGAGCCCTGACTCCTCCCACGTCAGATAGATTGTTCAAAGTCATGCAAACATTTCTTCTCTTTCCCCGGCGCCTATTCCCTCGGGGCTCGTGGGTTATCGTGTACTACAGTCCACGTTGGTGTAGGACCAGGGGGGGGTTTTGGGGTGGGGCCCTCAGCGGTGAGGCTGGGTACCTTTACGGCTCTGTGTGTGCTTGCTCACCCTATTTCGGCCTGCAGGATCGAGGCTTAGATCTTGGACCCCGGCTTTGTAGTCGATGGTTGTCTAATGCAACCTCATGTGTCCTTGCTTTGTTTTTGTTTTTACTTCCTCTGTAACCTCATATTTGTTACGCCTCTCATCTCTGGCCTCTTCTAGCACTGGGAGATGTCTAGGCTCAGTGATGGTCATTCTACGGAAGCTGGTGCAGATGTTCCTCGCAAATTTCCTTATCATTCCCTGATCCTCGCTTCCCCCATTTTTAGTCAATTACTCACTGCCATTTTCCTGCTTATATGACTATATGTATTTTTTATTTTCTTATTTTTTTTGCTTTATAAGCAGTGTCATTTTTGTAGTTTCTGATATTCGTTGTATATTTATGTATTCGTCTTCAGCCCGTCCTTCTAAGGTTTTCCAACGTCTAGAAAACGATCAATTTAAAGTAGTCTCTCCTAACCTACCAGAGGACCCAAAACAGAAAACGGAACAGTAGGTCACTTTCGTGAGACGCTTCCATTTTTCATGGCGAAAATTTTTGGCCTTATGTAACGCATACGATCGAAAAGCGACGTTCATTGTATGAGGACAGGTTGCGTTCCTGGCCCTGTTGCATGTATCCTGGTTACCTTGTGGTCTGACCTCTGTATTTCTCCCTCCTGCTTTTTAATTGTTGCTTCTTGACGCTCGTAATTTTTGCCTCTTTGAAACACTCTTCTGCCTGAACAAATCCACAAGGGCCGTGACGAGGATTCGAACCTGCGTCCGAGAGCATCCCAGAACATTTGATCCGTCACGCAATTGTGATTTCTGTGTGTACTCTTCTGCCTCTTTGCATCTTTGTTTGACTTGATTCATCATTTGCTGGGTTGTCTTCCCTCTAAGTGCCTCAAGTTATTGCACACTTCCCAGATACTCTCTTACTTTCATGTAGTCTCCTGTCTCATAGTCTGCTCTCCTGCCCATGATTCTTGTCTTAAGGTAATCGTTGTAAGTGGGATCATTAAGTCAAATCCCAGGACACAGTGATCACTGGCTCCTAGTGGTAGTTCGTGCTCCTAGTTCTCAATGTCTTCTTCATTCTGGGTGACGGTCCAGCAGGTCCTGCAGGTCCAGCAGGTCCAGCAGGTCCAGCAGGTCCAGCAGGCTAGGTGGTGTATCTCCTCCCCTTTCTCTTGTGTCCTGCTTTACAGGCTGTTTTTAGCAGTTTCTTTCCATAACTTCCACTAGATTTTGCTCCTTATATTTCTTTCCCACCATGAGTTTATGATTCCCAGTTGATCTCTCCGTGATTTAGATCCCCCATGACTTCTTTCCCACCATGAGTTTATGATTCCCAGTTGATCTCTCCGTGATTTAGATCCCCCATAACTTCTTTCCCACCATGAGTTTATGATTCCCAGTTGATCTCTCCGTGATTTAGATCCCCCATGACTTCTTTCCCACCATGAGTTTATGATTCCCAGTTGATCTCTCCGTGATTTAGATCCCCCATGACTTCTTTCCCACCATGAGTTTATGATTCCCAGTTGATCTCTCCGTGATTTAGATCCCCCATGACTTCTTTCCCACCATGAGTTTATGATTCCCAGTTGATCTCTCCGTGATTTAGATCCCCCATGACTTCTTTCCCACCATGAGTTTATGATTCCCAGTTGATCTCTCCGTGATTTAGATCCCCCATGACTTCTTTCCCACCATGAGTTTATGATTCCCAGTTGATCTCTCCGTGATTTAGATCCCCCATGACTGGTAGTTTAGCTTGCGTTCTGTGTGCTGCCGTTGCTGCTTGCTGTAATTCGTCTATGCGTGGTTTGTTTTCATCGTATTCCGCATTAGGTCTTGTGTTGTCTGCTGGTTGTAAATAACAATGACCACTATCTTTTTCCCATCTGCTGTTAGAGTCGCAGTGACGGAGCCTGTGTATCAATTTGTTTTTAGATCTTCTAGTTCCTCAAGCTTCCACTTGAGGAACCTTTCACTAGAAGGGAATCTCTCTGCCGCCTTTGTTTTCCCTGGGAAATATTACATCCAAGGTCAAATTAGTTTAGTTTCCACTATTGCAATGATATCAGGTTCTTTTTCACTAACCCTTTCTTTTATTGCCTCTGCTTTGTTCGTTACTCCATCAACATTGGTGTACTATATCTTGAGACTATTTTTTATGGATACTGCCTCTAGAATTCTCATTGCTTCGGTTTATTTGTTTCAACTGGTATAGATTTCTAGTGAGAGATGGGTGCAACACTATTTGTGATGAGTGATTATGAGAGGCAGAGAGTTATGGGACAGTGATGAGTTGAGAAGCAAGGAGGGGTCTGAAAGGTAGAGAGGAAGAGAGAGGAGGAGGAGGGCTGTGTGTGTGTGTGTGTGTGTGTGTGTGTGTGTGTGTGTGTGTGTGTGTGTGTGTGTGTGTGTGTGTGTGTGTGTGTGTGTGTGTGTGTGTGTGTGTGTGTGTGTGTGTGTGTGCAGGAAGACGGTGTGCTGAAGGAGAGTTTTAGAGTTTCACAGAGGCCGTAAAAGTATATTACAGCACTCTTGGAACAACCCAAATTTTCTCGACCTAGGACGAATAGGAGCTACCTTCTCTCTCTCTCTCTCTCTCACACACACAGCACATCCCTCCAGAAAAGGCAACAATAGATCTTCACATGCTCGTTGATTAAGCACACTTTTCAAATCTGTCTTCATTAATCCAATTGCATTCAGCTCTTGAGGCCCCACATTGCCACAGAGAGAGAGAGAGAGAGAGAGAGAGAGAGAGAGAGAGAGAGAGAGAGAGAGAGAGAGAGAGAGAGAGAGAGAGAGAGAGAGACGTAGAGTAGAGAGGAGTGAAGGAGTCTGTTGTAGATGTTTCTGTTGTGATATTGGTAACCCTGTACCATACCAATGTTGGTATCTCTGAACTATAATTGCTGATAGCTCTATTATCAGTGTTGGTAACTTGTAAGTTCATTGTTGGAAGCGTTGCGTGTCAGTGCTGGTGGCCCGGCTACTCTGTTGCAGTGGTGGCAGCCCTGCACAGTACTGTTGGCAGCCCTGTTCAACACTGTTGGCAACCCTGTGCAACACTGTTGGCAGCCCTGTACAGCACTGTTGGCAGCCCTGTACAGCACTGTTGGCAGCCCTGCATAACACTATTGACAGCCCTGTGCAACACTGTTGGCAGCCCTGTGCAACACTGTTGGCAGCCCTGTACAGCACTGTTGACAGCCCTGCATAGCACTGTTGGCAGCATTGTACAACACTGTTGGCAGCCCTGTACAGTACTGTTGGCAGCCCTGTACGGCAGTATTGAGAGGCGGGTAAACAAGCCGTGACGTCACCAGCTGGCCAGTACACTTAACGACAAAGTAGTTGGGCCTCGACGACACGCTTTTAAAACGCTTCCCAAACTTTGATAATCACCCCAGACGAACACCCGGAGGTGGCGGGGGCTGAGTCTCCTCCCCTACTGAGGGGTAGGGGTGGAGAGGGGGAGTTCTTCCCCCTCCCTACCGTCACCACCCACTCTTCCCCTACTCTTTTGTCCCCACCCCACCTGTCATCTCCCTGCCACCCCCCCCCTCCCACCGGTCTCTGTTCTCACATATCTAAGATAATAACTTTCCCCAATCCTTGTCTCAGAGGTAAGGATCTTTCCCCCAATCCTTGTCTCTGAGGTAAGGATCTTTCCCCAATCCCTGTCTCAGAGGTAAGGATCTTTCCCCAATCCCTGTCTCGGAGGTAAGGATCTTTCCCCAATCTCGTCTCTGAGGTAAGGATCTTTCCCCAAACTCTGTCTCTGAGGTAGGGATCTTTCCCCAATCTCTGTCTCTGAGGTAAGGGACCTTTCCCCAACCCCGTCCCTGACAGTGCGAACACCTGTGGCTTTCTTTATTAATAAAATAAAGGTATTTTACAAATACACAGCCACATAGCAAGCTATCGTTACCATGTGTGTGTGGTGCCCACATGCTGTTCCCTCCAGAATGCACAACTGTATAGCAACTTAGCATGATGCTCCATAGATCGATCAGAATTAGGGTAAAATGTGTACCAATCTACTCAAATTCCTTGCAGGACAGAGTGTAGGTCCAGCACGAAACTTGTCTCAGGGCAACTGTAGCTGTGTGGTAGTAAGGTGCACAGCGAAGCAGATCATCGAGGACGCCAATGGTAGCATGTCAAGTGGTGTTGGGCTGACTCGGTAGCCTAGTGCCGTCCAGAGTTGGGAAAGGGGATGGCGGCCACTCCGATGGGTTTTATTTATTGGTTTACAGTGTAGGGTTTGGGTTTAAAATAGGAGGAGAGAGAGAGAGAGAGAGAGAGAGAGAGAGAGAGAGAGAGAGAGAGAGAGAGAGAGAGAGAGAGAGGCTAGAGCAGATAAGTCCACAAAATTTTGTCATATTATTGTAGCTTTGGAAGAGACCTTGAGACCCCTCAGGTCAATCGACCAGTCCATAACGTTTGCCAGGTTGTCAGTAACCTTCCACGGCGCAAATCGTACAGTGATGGTTAACTCTCTTAAGATTTAAAACTCCGCGGATACAAGGGGCTCACATAGGCTTTCTCAGGCCACCAATAAACAGGCACCATTTTGTAGAAAAACAAAACCTTGGATACCGTTCCTGGATGTGAAGGCATCAGTACTGAGTGAGCAGCGAAGGGGGAGGCATTAGAGGTTCGTTATGGTGCACACAAATGTAGATAGTTATGTATGTATATATAGTATATATGCCGTGCAATACCAATCAAACAAAAGGCCTGGTTTCTTGCTTTGAGGATATAGTAATCTTGTCAGTTACATATTTTTTTTAGTTTATTGATGTTCCACATATTTTATTTATATAAATTTGAGATTACACACTCTTGGTGTCAGGATGTTGATGATAAAAATAATTACATTGGACCTAGAATTAGCGATGTACTTAGTATATTGTACTAAAAACACTAAGTACTACGTGTGAGTGTGTGTGTTGTGTACTCACCTATTTGTGCTTGCGGGGGTTGAGCTTTGGCTCTTTGGTCCCGCCTCTCAACTGTCAATCAACTGGTGTACAGATTCCAGATTGTGTGTGTGTGTGTGTGTGTGTGTGTGTGTGTGTGTGTGTGTGTGTGTGTGTGTGTGTGTGTGTGTTTGTGTGTGTGTTGTGTGTGTTAGTGTGAGGGGGGGGAACTAGGCTGTCCTTGCCCCCCCCCCCTGCCACACCCACCAGGCTTAGTGGTGTATAATCCCACATGGATATATGTAAAGTATGTATATACAGTCCAGTAAACAGCAAAAACAGAATGTTTTATTGTGCTAATCAAATAATAACGTGAGCATCTTAGTGACCCGTATATACACAGGCACATATAATCTACATATTCTGTGATAACAATAACATTATTGACAGCCTATTATATCATTACACTTGAAAAAAAACATGGTAAAACATTAGAAATTCAGATAATATTTTAAATTCAATGCGTCCAATTGTGATTTCCACGGAAAAAAAAATAATGCAGAGCTAGGCTACATTCTGGCTACATATTATAAGATTACGACACCCACCAGAACAACTTCGTGCTCCGTAATCGTACATAAAAATGTACATAATGATATATATAATGTGTAGACAGTATAATAACACAACAAAAACCCCAGAATGTTATATTATTCTAAACAAATAACCCAATGCGCATTTTAATGACACGAATTTGAGCAACGCGATCTTGCACACATTTTAATATACAAATTCCTCAAAAGCCACACACACAATGGGATAATATTGCAGGAAAAAAAACTAGATAAGAAATTAATTCCAGACATTGGAAAAATATATAGAAAAATAATATTTTGGCGGCATCGCCCGCTGCCTCGGGGCGAATTGAATCCCAAACGACAGAAGCTACCCAATGGGCGAGGCGGGAGGGTGTCGCTGAACCACGCTCCTGAATCATCGTATCTTGGCCGTTATGTAAGTCACATATAATATGTATTTCCCCCGTCATTAGGGCATATATTTTAATAACAATATTAGGGGGGTGGAGGGAAGCGTTCTATAACTATGCTATAACCGACTTTAATCTTCCCTGCCTAGCCAAAATTCTAGTCTAACTTAATTAAGCTTAATTTTACGTCCAAAACCTAGCCTAGCCGTTCAAAACCTAGCCTAGCCGTTCAAAACCTAGCCTAGCCTAAGGGTCCAAAACCTAGCCTAGCCTAACCGTCCAAAACCTAGCCTAGCCTAAGCCTCCAATACCTAGCCTAGCCTAACCTTTCGAAACCTAGCCTAGCCTAAACCTCCAACACCTAGCCTAGCCTAAGCCTCCAATACCTAGCCTAGCCTAAGCCTCCAATACCTAGCCTAGCCTAACCTTCCAATACCTAGCCTAGCCTAACCCTTCCAATACCTAGCCTAGCCTAACCCTTCCGATACCTAGCCTAACCTAACCTTCCAATACCTAGCCTAGCCTAACCCTTCCAATACCTAGCCTAGCCTAACCTTCCAATTCCTAGCCTAGCCTAACCTTCCAATACCTAGCCTAGCCTAACCTTCCAATACCTAGCCTAGCCTAACCTTCCGAAACTTAGCCTAGCCTAACCGTCCAAAACCTAGCCTAGCCTAACTTTCCAATACCTAGCCTAGCTTAACCTTCTAATACCTAGCCTAGCGTAACCTTCCAGCACCTAGCCTAGCCTAACCTTCCAATACCTAGCCTAGCCTAACCTTCCAATACCTAGCTTAGCCTAACCCTTCCAATACCTAGCCTAGCCTAACCCTTCCAATACCTAGCCTAGCCTAACCTAACCTTCCAATACCTAGCCTAGCCTAACCATTCCAATACCTAGCCTAGCCTAACCATTCCAATACCTAGCCTAGCCTAACCATTCCAATACCTAGCCTAGCCTAACCTTCCAATACCTAGCCTAGCCTAACCCTTCCAATACCTAGCCTAGCCTAACCCTTCCAATACCTAGCCTAGCCTAACCCTTCCAATACCTAGCCTAACCTTCCAGCACCTAGCCTAGCCTAACCTTCCAATACCTAGCCTAGCCTAACCCTTCCAATCTTCCATAACCAACCAAAACCATACTATATGTGTACCTTGCGTTTTCATTTTTTTTTATCTAACCCTTGACTCCGTTACTGCCGTAATACCATTAACATTTCCTTCGCGGTTATACGTTATCAAAGTAATCACCTGCTAATTTCACAGCCAGGCTGTGACCATTGATTATTTCACTTGTTTAGGCCGCTTGGCATGGCTGAGGTATGTTAATAAGTGTTCATAAGGGTAATTGATTTTGACTGTGCCCAACGGCCGAACCAAATTTCAGTGTGGCGCCAAATGGCTTCAATTTGGACGCGATTCTAATTATTTCTCTCCCATTTTGTTTAAGCTCCTCTCTCACTCTCCCTCTCCCCCCTTTTCCGCCCATTCTCTCTCTCCCTCTTGCCCCCCCTCCCACAGGACAGGCAAAATAAATCGCGCGATAAGGTTGTAAATAAGGAAAATAAATCGCAGGAATGCGACTTTAAATAAGTTTATATTGCGCTTTTCCCGCTCATTTTTCTGGCGGGAGCGGCAGCCATAAATCCCCAGGCGGCGGCGGGGCGGTGGCCGGTAATGGCTGCTGCCAGTGGTGGAGGGTGTGGCTCCCCCCCCCCCACTGTCAGTGGTGGAGGGTGTGGTTCCCCCCCCCCCCCACTGCCAGTGGTGGAGGGTGTGGCTCCCCCCCCCCACTGCCAGTGGTGGAGGGTGTGGTTCACTCCACTGCCAGTGGTGGAGGGTGTGGTTCACTCCACTGCCAGTGGTGGAGGGTGTGGCCTCCCCCCCACTGCCAGTGGTGGAGGGTGTGGTTCACTCCACTGCCAGTGGTGGAGGGTGTGGTTCACTCCACTGCCAGTGGTGGAGGGTGTGGTTCACTCCACTGCCAGTGGTGGAGGGTGTGGCCTCCCCCCCACTGCCAGTGGTGGAGGGTGTGGTTCACTCCACTGCCAGTGTTGGAGGGTGTGCCCCCCCGCTGCCAGTCGTGGAATGTTGCCCCATCGACAGGCTTGGCAACAATGGAAGGTGACGTAGAGTGCCAGGCTTGGCAACAGTGGGTGACGTAGAATGTCAGGCTTGGCAACAGTGGAAGGTGACGTAGAGTGCCAGGCTTGGCAACAGTGGAAGGTGACGTAGAGTGCCAGGCTTGGCAACAGTGGAAGGTGACATAGAACGCCAGGCTTGGCAACAGTGGAAGGTGACGTAGAGTGCCAGGCTTGGCAACAGTGGAAGGTGACGTAGAGTGCCAGGCTTGGCAACAGTGGAAGGTGACGTAGAGTGCCAGGCTTGGCAACAGTGGAAGGTGACGTAGAGTGCCAGGCTTGGCAACAGGGGAAGGTGACGTAGAGTGCCAGGCTTGGCAACAGTGGAAGGTGACGTAGAGTGCCAGGCTTGGCAACAGGGGAAGGTGACGTAGAGTGCCAGGCTTGGCAACAGTGGAAGGTGACGTAGAGTGCCAGGCTTGGCAACAGGGGAAGGTGACGTAGAGTGCCAGGCTTGGCAACAGTGGAAGGTGACGTAGAGTGCCAGGCTTGGCAACAGTGGAAGGTGACATAGAACGCCAGGCTTGGCAACAGTGGAAGGTGACGTAGAGTGCCAGGCTTGGCAACAGTGGAAGGTGACGTAGAGTGCCAGGCTTGGCAACAGTGGAAGGTGACGTAGAGTGCCAGGCTTGGCAACAGGGGAAGGTGACGTAGAGTGCCAGGCTTGGCAACAGTGGAAGGTGACGTAGAGTGCCAGGCTTGGCAACAGTGGAAGGTGACGTAGAGTGCCAGGCTTGGCAACAGTGGAAGGTGACATAGAACGCCAGGCTTGGCAACAGTGGAAGGTGACGTAGAGTGCCAGGCTTGGCAACAGTGGAAGATGACGTAGAGTGCCAGGCTTGGCAACAGTGGAAGGTGACATAGAGTGCCAGGCTTGGCAACAGTGGAAGATGACGTAGAGTGCCAGGCTTGGCAACAGTGGAAGGTGACATAGAGTGCCAGGCATGAACAGTGCCATTGAGTGCCGCTGGCGGGCGAGGCTGCGTCCGTCACACCATAAAATCACACATAATGGCAAGTGATATCCGGCCGACAGGTCATCCTCCAGACACCTTATTTCTCACCTTAGAGGTCTGTTGCAACTCTGGCAACATTGCTCACCTTTGTGAGGTGTTGTGAGGGACTAGAAGCAGTTGTGAGGTGCGATGTATACCCGTCCTCCCTAATATAACGTTGCATTTTGAGCACATTTTACCTAAAACCAAAAAAAATCGTCGTACTAGAAATGGAAGCGGCTCGCGAAATTGACATACTGTCCCGTTTTCTGTTTTGGGTCCTCTGGTAGGTTCGGGTAACGACACTTATATATATTGACAGTTGAGAGGCGGGCCGAAAGAGCAGAGCTCAACCCCCGAAAGCACAACTAGGTGAATACACTAATACACTAGCAAGTGTCAGTTTTTCAGTGTCAGAGTAGTTAACAGGTGGAATGCGTTGGGCAGTGATGTGGTGGAGGCTGACTCCATACACAGTTTCAAGTGTAGAGTTGATAGAGCCCAGTAGGCTCAGGAACCTGTACACCATTTGATTGACGGTTGAGAGGCGGGACCAAAGAGCCAGAGCTCAACCCCCGCAAGCACAACTACGCGAGTACACACACACACACACACCCACGATGCAGGAATTGTCCAGGGCAGAAGTGGTAGCCTGGAGTTCAGTCTTCATTGTTCACGAAAACGTTGATATAGGAAATAGCGGACTTTAGTCATTTGAGCGCAGGGGTCACGAACGATGAAATTCGTGCTGGTTCGCCCTGGATTGTAAATTGGATAATTGATCAGAGATCGCAGTAGTTTCACGTCGCCTTGAGGCGTTTAAGGTGAAGTTCATTGCTTGAAGAACGATGATCGTTTAAGGAATTTGTAACTGATTGATTGATTGATGAAGATTAAGCCACCCAAGAGGTGGCACGGGCATGAATAGCCCGTAAGTGGTGGCCCTTTTGAGCCATTACCAGTATCATTAGCTGATACTGGAGATCTGTGGAGGCGCGACTGCACCCTGCGTGACGGGAGATGTCTCCCGGACCAAATGGTGACCAGATGGAAAATTTGTAACTATGCACCTAGTGAGATTATACTCACCTGTGATTCATCTCACTCAGACCAGTGTACCTACACTCACCTGTGTAAACTCACTCCATAAAATTAGGATATACCTGACTATAATAAAAAAACATGTCAGTAAAAATACTCAAATGTTTCACACATGTACATGTCATTTACAGGATGTGGGAGATGACGTCATTTGAAACTGGACCAATAATATGCAAGTTGACACCATCCAGCGGTTTCTGAAAGCCAATAGGAATCAACCAACGGAGCCAGTTGGGCAGCATTCAGGTCGCAGACGCCAGCAGCAGACGAGGTCAGTGAGCATAGTAACATGTTGATTCTGTAACATAGTAATGCTTAGTAACAATTCAGATTTCTGTAAGGAATATATATATATATATATATATATATATATATATATATATATATATATATATATATATATATATATATATATATATATATATATATATATATATATGACCGAAAATGTAAGATTAATAATTCTAACACGAATCTTCTCAATATTTCTTATGTTTTTCTTCAAACAAAATATCAAAATATAAACAGGTACTTTGCTGTTTTCTCCAATCAATAACTTTGTCTTATGTCTAAACCTAAGGAAGGAACTGTACAGTCTCCGTGGTGTAGTGGTAAGACACTCGCCTGGCGTTCCGCGAGCGCTATGTCATGGGTTCGTATCCTGGCCGGGGAGGATTTACTGGGCGCAATTCCTTAACTGTAGCCTCTGTTTAACGCAACAGTAAAATGTGTACTTGGATGAAAAAACGATTCTTCGCGGCAGGGGATCGTATTCCAGGGACCATAGGATTAAGGACTTGCCCG
Organism: Procambarus clarkii; assembly: GCF_020424385.1. Classification (NCBI taxonomy): domain Eukaryota; kingdom Metazoa; phylum Arthropoda; class Malacostraca; order Decapoda; family Cambaridae; genus Procambarus; species Procambarus clarkii. Next base: position 5,402 of record NW_025571135.1, on the reverse strand, counting down.
AAACGCTACGCGTACTAGTGGCTGTACAAGAATGTAACAACTCTTGTATATATCTCAAAAAAAAAAAAAAAAAAAGTAATCGTATTCTCTAAGAAAAACTTGAGATATCTGATCCTACAGTCCACATTCATCTCCCAGGAAACAGGAAACTCCTTTGGCTGGTCTACAGTGATAGCTAAGGCTTTCTAATTATTTTTGAGTACATGCTAATGACAATTTTGCATTTTTTGTTTTAATTTTAATCACACACAATTGTAGTACTATCTAAATCAATCACAGGTATTTTTCAAACACACATTATATATATATATATATATATATATATATATATATATATATATATATATATATATATATATATATATATATATTTATATATATATATATATATATATATATATATATATATATATATATATATATATATATTGATATTGGTAGCAGTCTTTCTTGTAAACATATGTTGTTGAATATGACCGAAAAGTTAAGATTAATAATTCTAACACAAATCTTCTCAATATTTCTTATGTTTTTCTTCACTGTCGGTGGTAAAAAAAAAAATAACAATTCTTCGAAATTTAATTTTTTGAATTTGAATTTGAATTTCGGAGAATTGTTATTTTTATTACCACCGACAGTGAAGAAAAACATAAGAGATATTGAGAAGATTCGTGTTAGAATTATTAATCTTAACTTTTCGGTCATATTAAACAACATATGTTTTCAAGAAAGACCGCTACCCGGTATATATATATATATCAATATATATATATATATATATATATATATATATATATATATATATATATATATATATATATATATATTAAACAACATATGTTTTCAAGAAAGACCGCTACCCGGTATATATATATATCAATATATATATATATATATATATATATATATATATATATATATATATATATATATATATATATATGTCGTACCTAGTAGCCAGAACGCACTTCTCAGCCTACTATGCAAGGCCCGATTTGCCTAATAAGCCAAGTTTTCCTGAATTAATATATTTTCTCAATTTTTTTTCTTATGAAATGATAAAGCTACCCATTTCATTATGTATGAGGTACATTTTTTTTTATTGGAGTTAAAATTAACGTAGATATATGACCGAACCTAACCAACCCTACCTAACCTAACCTATCTCTATAGGTTAGGTTAGGTTAGGTTAGGTTAGGTAGCCGAAAAAGTTAGGTTAGGTTAGGTTAGGTAGGTTAGGTAGTCGAAAAACAATTAATTCATGAAAACTTGGCTTATTAGGCAAATCGGGCCTTGCATAGTAGGCCGAGAAGTGCGTTCTGGCTACTAGGTACGACATATATATATATATTATATATATATATATATATTATATATATTATATATATATTATATATATATATATATATATATATATATATATATATATATATATATATATATATATATATATATATATATATATATATATACATGCTAATGACAATTTTGCATTTTTTGTTTTAATTTTTAATCACACACAATTGTAGTACTATCTAAATCAATCACAGGTATTTTTCAAACACACATTATATATATATATATATATATATATATATATATATATATATATATATATATATATATATATATATATATATATTATATATATATATATATATTATATATTATATATATATATATATATATATATATATATATATATATATATATATATATATATATATATATATAATGTGTGTTTGAAAAATACCTGTGATTGATTTAGATAGTACTACAATTGTGTGTGATTAAAAATTAAAACAAAAAATGCTAAATTGTCATTAGCATGTACTCAAAAATAATTAGAAAGCCTTAGCTATCACTGTAGACCAGCCAAAGGAGTTTCCTGTTTCCTGGGAGATGAATGTGGACTGTAGGATCAGGTATCTCAGGTTTTTCTTAGAGAATACGATTACTTAAGACAAGGTTATTGATTGGAGAAAACATCAAAGTACCTGTTGATATTTTGCCTCATCAGTACAGATAATTGATTAAATGATAAGAACAGTACAATGACTATGAGTACTGATTAACAAAATCTCCCTGATTTTGGGGGATATTAATAGGGTATTAAAAGTATCAACACAAGACAGAACACGAAACAATGGACATAAATTTTATAAGTTAACAAAATCTACCTGATCTTGTTGCACATCTCTAGCCTAGTTGTTATTAATAGTTGCAAATAACTGCAACAAGAATAGTTACTAGTTATATATCATTAGCTTGATATTAGGTATACATGAATGATAACTATTCAAGAGATTTAATTAATTATTTCTGATGAATGTAGTTGAACGTGCTCAAGGATAGATCAAGATTTACATGAATATGATTTGTAATTTATTCTTTCATATTAAGAAAGATAAACAAAGCTTAAATTGCTTTCATTGGAAAGGCGAAGAGCTAGGGATGACATGATAGAGGTTTACAAGTAGATTACTGGACATAACAAAGGGGATATTAATAGGGTATTAAAAGTATCAACACGATACAGTACACGAAACAATGGATATAAATTGGATAAGTGTAGATTTAGGAAAGACTTGGGTAAATACTGGTTTGGTAACAGGGTTGTTGATTTGTGGAACCAATTACCGCGTAACGTGGTGGAGGTGGGGTCCCTCGATTGTTTCAAGCGCGGGTTGGACATGTATATGAGTTGGATTGGGTGGTTATAGATAGGAGCTGCCTAGTATGGGTCAATAGGCCTTCTGTAGTTACCTTTGTTCTTTTGTACTTAATTGATATAACTAAAATTTATATTCACTAGTTAATTGGGGTATTCCCCAATTTATAACAACCTTTCCATTGAGATTCCATTCCATACTTAATATTTAGGCAATAAATTAAAGTGCACATATCACTTATCCTGCCGATGACCGGGTACCTGTCAGACCGTTGCTAGACAATTGTTCCCTGCCCTAGAGAACAGAGAACAATTGTTCTACACGATGCTTTGAAGTGTAGAGTGATGAATGTGCTTTACGGCGATTGTAGCGGGAAACGCAGTGGCGTTAGCTGGCTTAGGCTACACCGTGGCAATTCAATTTCTATATTACGCACTCCCATACTCATCCCCTAGGTACGGTTCATTTAGCTATGCAAGTGACAATCTTTCGAAGCTAGTTACACAATTGTTAATGTTACATACACATGTATATATACAGTATAGTATATATATACAGTATATACAGCACGGCGCCAAGGCGTTTGTTTACAATGTCGAGTCGCAAATAAGCATAGCTAAACGAACTAGAGGGTTCAGTTCCTCTATTTCAGATCAGAATTCAGTTCCTGAACCGATTATGTGCCTCTGTAATCCTTTACACCACCGCCCACGGGATGGGTATGGGGTGCATAAATAAAAGAAAGAAATTGAAAATTGAAAATTGTCGAGTCGCTTAACGGTTAGGAACCAAAAGTGCCCAAAACACTTTACACACACTCGTAAAATGTTCTACACTTAGTTATATGAATGTTATACACTGATGTAGAGAGTTCCTGTAGTGGTTAAAGCTGATTTCACAGTCTATATATAACACTATACATATACACTCAGTAGGCTTAGGCTACATTGCGTGTCAGATCTCCAGCCCCTCTGAACAAGGGGGTCACTGGGGGGATATATTTTAAGATTTTGATTACAGTTGTAAACGATTCATTTGAGATCAAATTAGTTTATAGGATTAAATTAGTTGGCATTTAAGGATGATTGAGTATCATTTTGATATGATTCAAGTTGAGAATGAGAGGTGACGTCATATTGTGCAGACCCAGCGATCTATTGTGGCGTGATGGTCACATGGGAGACCTTTGTAAATATAGTCCACAGTATATATATATATATATATATATATATATATATATATATATATATATATATATATATATATAATATAATATATATATATTATATATATATAATACAAGCACTTACGAACGTATCCATCTTTCCTCAATTTTTGACGGCTTTGGTTACATTTATTAAACAGTTTACAAGCATGAAAACTTCCCACTCAACTTTTGTTATTGTTATCAACAGCCTCCTGGTGCTTCGGAGCTCATTAACTGTTTAATAATTGTAAACAAGGCCGCTAAAGATTGAGAAAAGATGGACAGGTTCGTAATTGCTCGCGTAACTGCTTCGTGAATCTATAGTTCAGGGCATAGCCCATCCTCCTAAACTGAAAGTACTAAAAGTAACCAATACGTAGTGATGGAAACTTTTTTAAACCGGAAACTTTTTTAATCGTAAAATAAATATTATACCTAACCTAACCTCTCCTAGCATTCCAAGGGCCTAATATACACTATCTAAGGTCTAATATAGTACGTATATGTGCTATACTAAGCCTAGGAATATTTAAGTTTGTCTTTTAGCGTTATTTTTCCGAACTCTATAAAATAATTAGTACAAAAATTAGTTTACTGGTGACCCATCACGACATACAGGTACTTTCCACCAAATAGTTACTATAAGTACTACCATTTAAGGAGGATGGATTGACTGGACTAAGGTATATTTACTGGTTTAGAAATAGCCTAATTAAAATTAAGCTACAGTTATCGTAAAAGTCATCATTAAGGAACTGGGCACATATGGACGGTCTTCCTGAAAGATAGAAAGTAGAGGAGCTTTTGAAGACAATTACAAGTTGTAGGCGATGAGTCACAATAACGTGGCTAAAGTAAGTTGACCAGACCACACACTAGAAGGTGAAGGGACGACGATGTTTCGGTCCGTCCTGGACCATTCTCAAGTCGATTGTGAGAAATCGACTTGAGAATGGTGATTCTCAAGACAATCGACTTGAAAATGGTCCAGGACGGACCGAAAAGTCGTCGTCCCTTTAAGCCACCCAAAAGGTGGCACGGGCATGAATAGCTCCTAAGTGGTGGCCCTTTTGAGCCATTACCAGTATCAATAGATGATACTGGAGATCTGTGGAGGTGCGACTGCACCCTGCGTGACGGGAGATGTCTCCCGTCGTGTGGCGAACCAGAGAAGGCACACCTATTATAGCCACGCTCCCTACGTCCGACTTACTGAGAGAAAAGCTTCCAACGAATACGTTACGTTACGTTATAGTTTTAGCAGTAATTTACATGTTTATAAGCTGTAATACAGAGCCCCGCTGTTCGCCGGGACTCCAGCATGTGCTGGAGTGTGCTGGAGTCACACATCCCAAGGCTCAATGCAGCTATATTCTTACGTTCTCGCGCTATATAGTTGTTGTTGTTTCAGATTTAGCTACTCAGAACGTAGTGTCCATGTAGCACGGGCTATGGCGAGCCCGTAGGCTATATAGACGATGACGATACCGCCTACCATCATTCAGGCTTAGCGAGGCCTTTGT
>NW_025571134.1:62500-66581 GCF_020424385.1 Procambarus clarkii | reverse complement strand
TTACGTTTTTTCATCAAGTCCCTGTTAATATGGGAGAACACTGTGTCTATGCTTAAGGCACAACTCTCCTAAACACGAGAGTGAAGTATACAACTTTAGAAACACTTTCCCACCAGGAGACTCGAACCCTAGCCAGCACAGAAGCCTTCCAGCAACTGGCATAACAGGTACGCCTTAACCCACTCCACCACCTGCTCAGACCCTTAAAAGAGATGGTAATTTTGGAGTATTTAACACTCCACAGACCACCACCTCCCAAGAGCACTAGAGCAAGTGAGGGGTCATTTTTATGTTTTTTCATCAAGTCCCTGTTAATATGGGAGAACACTGTGTCTATGCTTAAGGCACAACTCTCCTAAACACGAGAGTGAAGTATACAACTTTAGAAACACTTTCCCACCAGGAGACTCGAACCCTAGCCAGCACAGAAGCCTTCCAGCAACTGGCATAACAGGTACGCCTTAACCCACTCCACCACCTGCTCAGACCCTTAAAAGAGATGGTAATTTCGGAGTATTTAACACTCCAAAGACCACCACCTCCCAAGAGCACTAGAGCAAGTGAGGGGTCATTTTACGTTTTTTTCATCAAGTCCCTGTTATATGGGAGAACACTGTGTCTATGCTTAAGGCACAACTCTCCTATTAACAGGGAGCACATATATATTACTTTATTTGAACTTTGTTACAAAAAAGAAGATACATATGGGGCACAAAGATGGTTATCATAGGTTGTCGAGTTCCTCCAGCTCCTCAGATGGCGGGTAGGAACCCTGGGTGCAGTGCGCATTTCCCCTCTGTATCGCCACACTGAGGCGCTGGAAAAGAAAGCTTGCAGCTCTTGGGTCCCTTGTTGTTTCAATGAGCCTAGGGTCCAGTTCCTTCAAAAAACTGGTAGCACTTTTACCCCAGGCGCCGAGTGTCTCAGAAGCAATGGGAGACAAAATTGTAGTGGTGATCCAGTTCTCTATACTTACGGGATTTGGCTGCTTCCCTGTGGGTGGCAGCGCCACCTGTTGTGCAACACTGAGGTTAATGTAGGGTGTTAGCCAGGGTTGATACGCACGTGTAGTCCCATACCAACTGCTTGCCATTCTTCCAGGGGTTCACTGTGATACCATCCGGGCGACCAATAAGAGTATCAGAGTTACGGGGCGTTAGGTAACGGGGCTCTCTTTCAGCTGGGCATCCAGCTGTGGTGAGGCTCCTCTTGATGGTGTCATTAACTTCACTGTGCCTCGAGTGCCATCCCCCTGTGCTTGGCAGAGAAGGCCATGGTGGCCGTACCTGTCAGCCACCACCTCGCCGCAAATACACCTATATCTGGTGTGGATTGGGGCAGCAAGGCGGAGGGCCACAGCAATTCGGAGGGCGTGTGGTGTGAGACGCGTGCCAGTTGCCGACATTGGGGTTGCTAACAGGAAATCCCCTGCATGTGGTGGTGCTGCTACTGCTGTGAGGCAAGCAATGTCGTGTTGTGTTGTTGCAGCACCCAGGCACTCTGCAGCAACTTGGTCTACAATGGGGCCATCCCAGCTGGATTGCTTTTGGGCTTTTGGGGATGGTGGTTGAGGTGATTGGCCTGCACGAGAGGCCCACTCTGTGACACAGCGTGTAAATTGGGATCATGTACACCTGCCAGCTGATGTAAGTGGGCAGGTAGAATTTCCTTCACAAGGTCGTCGGATGCTGATAAGGAGGACAGGAAGGCTGGAACAGCGATTTGCGTTGCTGTTCGAACTCCGAGGCCCCCAAGTTTTACGGGAAGAGAGGCTGTTTCCACTGTAGGTCATCGAGAGAGAGGTTAAGAACTTTTTCTAGCATTGATTTCAGTAACCGGTCATACTCACTTAGTTTTTGGCTACTGTAAGATGGTGAACACCTCAGAAAGTAGGTTAACCTGGGGAGGGACAGACATCTGGTGATGAGGTAGAGTGCATCATGAGCATCAATATCCTCAATCCTCCCATCCATCCTCTTAAGGTCGGCGATTTTCTTATCAAGGACCTCATCAATGGCTTTCAACCCCAGGGTAGCTCCTAGGAGTGTGCTGTTTTCAGGTTTAGTTTTATGGATATTTGGCAGAAGACCCTCTATTCTCTCTGGATGCCCTGGTTGGAACATATTATTTCACATTTAGAAGGGTTCAGGGTGAGGCCTAAAACTGCACCTTGCTCCTGGATTTTTCTGATGTCCTCCAGGAGGGAGTCTTGGGAACCAGCTAGGGTACCATCATCCAAGAACCAGATGGTAAGCTGGCTGGACAGGACCTCTGTGACTTGTTACATGACTAAGCAGAAAAGGAGAGGAGCAAGGGGGTCACCCTGTTGGACGCCTTCTCGCGAGTCAATTTCATGTTCGCCAAAAAGTAGCTTAAGATCCATACTGTAGCATGAATGTACAAAAGGGTAGAGGGAAGGGAAATGACTATGAACCGCACGGAGTACAGCATCCCTCCACACCAAATTGAAGGCATTTTTTAAATCTAGCTTGATAAGGGCCTTTTCGTCTGTGATATTGGCGATGAAGGCTCGAGCTGCATGGGCTGCCGCCTCACACCCTTGTGGAATACCAAACCCGAGCTGTTTTGGCTTCAGCATGTTGGCCGCTGCATCACTAACTGTTCTTGCAGCTGCTTTTGCGACGAGACGCCGGAGAGAATTGCCCACAGCTATTGGCCTGATCCCTCCATCCTTTTTCTTTAGAGCACAGAGAGATGCTCCAAAAAAGATAGGTCTTATGGACGCTGGTATGTTGCCAGCTAGACATGTCTTGGTGAATCTGGTTAGTTCTACCAAGAGGTTCTTTGCAATGTCACCCAGTGCAGGGTTGAGCATTTGCTTGAGGTGGTTGGTTTTAGTCCTGTGAACCCACCTGCTGATCCTGTAGGGAAGGACATGGCTGCTTTATGGACCACAGATTCAGCCACCCAGAGAGGTTCTGCTCCGGTAACCCCCACTTGTACAATGTCGTCCTCACGCGGAGCCCTGGGTGGGTGTTTCTCCCTTAGGCTTGAGCTGTTGCGGCATCTCTGTCGGCAATTGAGTCCTCACTGGTGATGACTCGTATTGCGCCAATAGTGTTTCCTTCTTCTATTTTCTTGGTGACCGATGTTCTGATTTTTGATGTCTCGGATATGCCACTGTTGCTCTTCCTACCGTGGGTGTTTCTCGCGCGAGTGGGAAGGCGCACCTGGTTGTCCTCCCTGGGAAAATCATTTATAGCTTTGATGACTGAGGCAGCTAAGGTTTTGTCTCTCCTTGCAGGGGTGGCTAGACATATGTTACCAAACATTAGGAGGTTGTGCCATGCTTGGGTCGTTCCAGGAGAGTCGTTGACCTTTCTCAGGAGGGCAGATAATTTGGCTGGTGCATGTGTGCGGGCTGCTTTAGGGATGTGTTGCAAGGTTCTGGCCGATGTTGCTTTGATAGCTTCTAATAAATTTTCTGTGGGAATGAAGGTCTGGGAGGTGTTTTGCCTTACGGGCGGTGTGGGCTGTTGATTGGTGTTCTCGCTGGGAGGGCGCTCAGAACCCAAACACCTGACTCCGTTGTTGGAATCAATGCGCACATTATCGTCTCTCAACCGGATATAGCATACCCTGTCACACGTCTGACATCTACTGTGTCTATCCCTGCTTGATGGCTCATCTTGGCTTGGAGAAGCCTGGCTATCTGTTGAGAGCTGCGACATGGGCGGGCGCTGGGCGGGACGGTGGACAGCGGGTGGAGACTGGAGGGTGGGCGGTGGTTGGAGGCTGGGGGGATGATCAGCTGGCCGTGGCCCTTACTACTCAGATGAGTGGTAATACATATACCACCTCTATACAAAGTGTGGGTATACACCCACTACACAATATGTGGGTATACATTGGGTGGGTGGGTGTCGTAGACACACATGGGAGCCTCCCGGCTTCTATGGGCGGGTGGCAAGGTGGCCTCTTGGGTGGGGAGGCGACGTGGTGGGGTGGGTAGGAGGGGGAGAGCAGGTACTTCCCGGCCTGGGCGCTGGGTGGGGGCGGGGGTCAGGGCGACACTAACACTGGTATAATTCCCCCGTATATCCCTGCACAATAATGAATG
>NW_025571134.1:0-60000 GCF_020424385.1 Procambarus clarkii | reverse complement strand
GAGTTAGGGGTGACATGATAGAGGTTTACAAGTGGATGAATGGACATAACCGGGGGGATATTAATAGGGTATTAAAAGTATCAACACAGGACAGAACACGAAACAATGGATATAAATTGGATAAGTTTAGATTTAGGAAAGACTTGGGTAAATACTGGTTCAGTAACAGGGTTGTTGATTTGTGGAACCAATTGCCGCGTAACATTGTGGAGGTGGGGTCCCTCGATTGTTTCAAGCACGGGTTGGACAAGTATATGAGTGGGATTGGGTGGTTATAGAATAGGAGCTGCCTCGTATGGGCCAATAGGCCTTCTGCAGTTACCTTTGTTCTTATGTTCTTATGTTCTTATGTTCTTATTTTATCAAATCACCTCATTCTTTGGGGCACACGTGAGGAACACAAATGCAAACAAGACTGAATGGTCCCCAGGACTATAAACAACTGAAAACTCACACCCCAGAAGTGACTCGAACCCATACTCCCACAACTGGTATGTACAGGGACGCCTTAATCCGCTTGACCATCACGACCGGACATAAGGAAGTGATAGCCGAGGCTATATGAACCACTTCCCCGCCGGCACTCGGATGGTAATCTTGGGCATAGCATTTTATCAAATCACCTCATTCTTTGGGGCACACGTGAGGAACACAAATGCAAACAAGCCTGAATGGTCCCCAGGACTATATACAACTGAAAACTCACACCCCAGAAGTGACTCGAACCCATACTCCCACAACTGGTATGTACAGGGACGCCTTAATCCGCTTGACCATCACGACCGGACATAAGGAAGTGATAGCCGAGGCTATATGAACCACTTCCCCGCCGGCACTCGGATGGTAATCTTGGGCATAGCATTTTATCAAATCACCTCATTCTTTGGGGCACACGTGAGGAACACAAATGCAAACAAGCCTGAATGGTCCCCAGGACTATATACAACTGAAAACTCACACCCCAGAAGTGACTCGAACCCATACTCCCACAACTGGTATGTACAGGGACGCCTTAATCCGCTTGACCATCACGACCGGACATAAGGAAGTGATAGCCGAGGCTATATGAACCACTTCCCCGCCGGCACTCGGATGGTAATCTTGGGCATAGCATTTTATCAAATCACCTCATTCTTTGGGGCACACGTGAGGAACACAAATGCAAACAAGCCTGAATGGTCCCCAGGACTATATACAACTGAAAACTCACACCCCAGAAGTGACTCGAACCCATACTCCCACAACTGGTATGTACAGGGACGCCTTAATCCGCTGACCATCACGACCGGACATAAGGAAGTGATAGCCGAGGCTATATGAACCACTTCCCCGCCGGCACTCGGATGGTAATCTTGGGCATAGCATTTTATCAAATCACCTCATTCTTTGGGGCACACGTGAGGAACACAAATGCAAACAAGCCTGAATGGTCCCCAGGACTATATACAACTGAAAACTCACACCCCAGAAGTGACTCGAACCCATACTCCCACAACTGGTATGTACAGGGACGCCTTAATCCGCTTGACCATCACGACCGGACATAAGGAAGTGATAGCCGAGGCTATATGAACCACTTCCCCGCCGGCACTCGGATGGTAATCTTGGGCATAGCATTTTATCAAATCACCTCATTCTTTGGGGCACACGTGAGGAACACAAATGCAAACAAGCCTGAATGGTCCCCAGGGCTATATACAACTGAAAACTCACACCCCAGAAGTGACTCGAACCCATACTCCCACAACTGGTATGTACAGGGACGCCTTAATCCGCTTGACCATCACGACCGGACATAAGGAAGTGATAGCCGAGGCTATATGAACCACTTCCCCGCCGGCACTCGGATGGTAATCTTGGGCATAGCATTTTATCAAATCACCTCATTCTTTGGGGCACACGTGAGGAACACAAATGCAAACAAGCCTGAATGGTCCCCAGGACTATATACAACTGAAAACTCACACCCCAGAAGTGACTCGAACCCATACTCCCACAACTGGTATGTACAGGGACGCCTTAATCCGCTTGACCATCACGACCGGACATAAGGAAGTGATAGCCGAGGCTATATGAACCACTTCCCCGCCGGCACTCGGATGGTAATCTTGGGCATAGCATTTTATCAAATCACCTCATTCTTTGGGGCACACGTGAGGAACACAAATGCAAACAAGCCTGAATGGTCCCCAGGACTATATACAACTGAAAACTCACACCCCAGAAGTGACTCGAACCCATACTCCCACAACTGGTATGTACAGGGACGCCTTAATCCGCTTGACCATCACGACCGGACATAAGGAAGTGATAGCCGAGGCTATATGAACCACTTCCCGCCGGCACTCGGATGGTAATCTTGGGCATAGCATTTTATCAAATCACCTCATTCTTTGGGGCACACGTGAGGAACACAAATGCAAACAAGCCTGAATGGTCCCCAGGACTATATACAACTGAAAACTCACACCCCAGAAGTGACTCGAACCCATACTCCCACAACTGGTATGTACAGGGACGCCTTAATCCGCTTGACCATCACGACCGGACATAAGGAAGTGATAGCCGAGGCTATATGAACCACTTCCCCGCCGGCACTCGGATGGTAATCTTGGGCATAGCATTTTATCAAATCACCTCATTCTTTGGGGCACACGTGAGGAACACAAATGCAAACAAGCCTGAATGGTCCCCAGGACTATATACAACTGAAAACTCACACCCCAGAAGTGACTCGAACCCATACTCCCACAACTGGTATGTACAGGGACGCCTTAATCCGCTTGACCATCACGACCGGACATAAGGAAGTGATAGCCGAGGCTATATGAACCACTTCCCCGCCGGCACTCGGATGGTAATCTTGGGCATAGCATTTTATCAAATCACCTCATTCTTTGGGGCACACGTGAGGAACACAAATGCAAACAAGCCTGAATGGTCCCCAGGACTATATACAACTGAAAACTCACACCCCAGAAGTGACTCGAACCCATACTCCCACAACTGGTATGTACAGGGACGCCTTAATCCGCTTGACCATCACGACCGGACATAAGGAAGTGATAGCCGAGGCTATATGAACCACTTCCCCGCCGGCACTCGGATGGTAATCTTGGGCATAGCATTTTATCAAATCACCTCATTCTTTGGGGCACACGTGAGGAACACAAATGCAAACAAGCCTGAATGGTCCCCAGGACTATATACAACTGAAAACTCACACCCCAGAAGTGACTCGAACCCATACTCCCACAACTGGTATGTACAGGGACGCCTTAATCCACTTGACCATCACGACCGGACATAAGGAAGTGATAGCCGAGGCTATATGAACCACTTCCCCGCCGGAACTCGGATGGTAATCTTGGGCATAGCATTTTATCAAATCACCTCATTCTTTGGGGCACACGTGAGGAACACAAATGCAAACAAGCCTGAATGGTCCCCAGGACTATATACAACTGAAAACTCACACCCCAGAAGTGACTCGAACCCATACTCCCACAACTGGTATGTACAGGGACGCCTTAATCCGCTTGACCATCACGACCGGACATAAGGAAGTGATAGCCGAGGCTATATGAACCACTTCCCCGCCGGCACTCGGATGGTAATCTTGGGCATAGCATTTTATCAAATCACCTCATTCTTTGGGGCACACGTGAGGAACACAAATGCAAACAAGCCTGAATGGTCCCCAGGACTATATACAACTGAAAACTCACACCCCAGAAGTGACTCGAACCCATACTCCCACAACTGGTATGTACAGGGACGCCTTAATCCGCTTGACCATCACGACCGGACATAAGGAAGTGATAGCCGAGGCTATATGAACCACTTCCCCGCCGGCACTCGGATGGTAATCTTGGGCATAGCATTTTATCAAATCCCAAAGAATGAGGTGATTTGATAAAATGCTATGCCCAAGATTACCATCCGAGTGCCGGCGGGGAAGTGGTTCATATAGCCTCGGCTATCACTTCCTTATGTCCGGTCGTGATGGTCAAGCGGATTAAGGCGTCCCTGTACATACCAGTTGTGGGAGTATGGGTTCGAGTCACTTCTGGGGTGTGAGTTTTCAGTTGTATATAGTCCTGGGGACCATTCAGGCTTGTTTGCATTTGTGTTCCTCACGTGTGCCCCAAAGAATGAGGTGATTTGATAAAATGCTATGCCCAAGATTACCATCCGAGTGCCGGCGGGGAAGTGGTTCATATAGCCTCGGCTATCACTTCCTTATGTCCGGTCGTGATGGTCAAGCGGATTAAGGCGTCCCTGTACATACCAGTTGTGGGAGTATGGGTTCGAGTCACTTCTGGGGTGTAAGTTTTCAGTTGTATATAGTCCTGGGGACCATTCAGGCTTGTTTGCATTTGTGTTCCTCACGTGTGCCCCAAAGAATGAGGTGATTTGATAAAATGCTATGCCCAAGATTACCATCCGAGTGCCGGCGGGGAAGTGGTTCATATAGCCTCGGCTATCACTTCCTTATGTCCGGTCGTGATGGTCAAGCGGATTAAGGCGTCCCTGTACATACCAGTTGTGGGAGTATGGGTTCGAGTCACTTCTGGGGTGTGAGTTTTCAGTTGTATATAGTCCTGGGGACCATTCAGGCTTGTTTGCATTTGTGTTCCTCACGTGTGCCCCAAAGAATGAGGTGATTTGATAAAATGCTATGCCCAAGATTACCATCCGAGTGCCGGCGGGGAAGTGGTTCATATAGCCTCGGCTATCACTTCCTTATGTCCGGTCGTGATGGTCAAGCGGATTAAGGCGTCCCTGTACATACCAGTTGTGGGAGTATGGGTTCGAGTCACTTCTGGGGTGTGAGTTTTCAGTTGTATATAGTCCTGGGGACCATTCAGGCTTGTTTGCATTTGTGTTCCTCACGTGTGCCCCAAAGAATGAGGTGATTTGATAAAATGCTATGCCCAAGATTACCATCCGAGTGCCGGCGGGGAAGTGGTTCATATAGCCTCGGCTATCACTTCCTTATGTCCGGTCGTGATGGTCAAGCGGATTAAGGCGTCCCTGTACATACCAGTTGTGGGAGTATGGGTTCGAGTCACTTCTGGGGTGTGAGTTTTCAGTTGTATATAGTCCTGGGGACCATTCAGGCTTGTTTGCATTTGTGTTCCTCACGTGTGCCCCAAAGAATGAGGTGATTTGATAAAATGCTATGCCCAAGATTACCATCCGAGTGCCGGCGGGGAAGTGGTTCATATAGCCTCGGCTATCACTTCCTTATGTCCGGTCGTGATGGTCAAGCGGATTAAGGCGTCCCTGTACATACCAGTTGTGGGAGTATGGGTTCGAGTCACTTCTGGGGTGTGAGTTTTCAGTTGTATATAGTCCTGGGGACCATTCAGGCTTGTTTGCATATATATATATATATATATATATATATATATATATATATATATATATTATTAATGGTGCTAGGTTGTTCAATGTAGTAAAACTAGAATATTGTAATAAATGGGACTCGGATGAACAATAAATAGTTCAACTAGTCAATGATAATAGGGGGGGATATGTTATCAATAAACACTAATCAATGTATATCCTACCCTGTTGTGGGTTGGCAAGTAGTAAATATTTTATTGAGAAGACTAGTGCAATATATTAAATAGTTCTCGATTTAAGAGAAATAATATACACAATTATTAATAATAGCCTCTTAATTAGCCACTAGTATTATCTTTATTGACACTTTATGGAATAACACTCCATGAAATTGGTGGGTGATACACCCATGAAGCCTGTGTTCCGGTTCGAAGATGGCCATATAATGTGGGAACCGACCTGTGAGGTTTACATTTTTTAATTTATATGAATATATATAGAATTTATATATATATGTTAATTTATATATTTCGATAGCAATTTGTATGATGTTTAGCGGACTGTATTTCTGCAATATTCTCACAAATCGATTTCTTGCACATTAGGGGGTTTTTATAATAAATTTATATATATATATATATATATATATATATATATATATGTCGTACCTAGTAGCCAGAACGCACTTCTCGGCCTACTATGCAAGGCCCGATTTGCCTAATAAGCAGAGTTTTCATGAATTAATTGTTTTTCGACTACCTAACCTACCTAACCTAACCTAACCTAACATTTTCGGCTACCTAACCTAACCTAACCTATAAAGATAGGTTAGGTTAGGTTAGGTAGGGTTGGTTAGGTTCCGTCATATATCTACGTTAATTTTAACTCCAATAAAAAAAAATTGACCTCATACATAATGAAATGGGTAGCTTTATCATTTCATAGGAAAAAAATAGGAAAAATATATTAATTCAGGAAAACTTGGCTTATTAGGCAAATCAGGCCTTGCATAGTAGGCTGAGAAGTGCGTTCTGGCTACTAGGTACGACATATATATATATATACATATATATATACATATATATATATATATATATATATATATATATATATATATATATATATATATATATATATATATATATATATATATATATATATGTCGTACCTAGTAGCCAGAACTCACTTCTCAGCCTACTATTCAAGGCCCGATTTGCCAAATAAGCCAAGTTTTCCTGAATTAATATATTTACTATAATTTTTTTCTTATGAAATGATAAAGCTACCCTTTTCACTATGTATGAGGTCAATTTTTTTTTATTGGAGTTAAAATTAACGTAGATATATGACCGAACCTAACCAACCCTACCTAACCTAACCTAACCTATATATATAGGTAAGGTTAGGTTAGGTAGCCAAAAAAAGCTAGGTTAGGTTAGGTTAGGTAGGTTAGGTAGACGAAAAAACATTAATTCATGAAAACTTGGCTTATTAGGCAAATCGGGCCTTGCATAGTAGGCTGAGAAGTGAGTTCTGGCTACTAGGTACGACATATATATATATATATATATATATATATATATATATATATATATATATATATATATATATATATATATATGTCGTACCTAGTAGCCAGAACGCACTTATCAGCCTACTATGCAAGGCGCAATTTGCCTAATAAGCCAAGTTTTCATGAATTAATATATTTTCTCTCACTTTTTTCTTATGAAATGATAAAGCTACCTTTTTCATTATGTATGAGGTCAATTTTATTTATTGGAGTTAAAATTAACGTAGATATATGACCGAACCTAACCAACCCTACCTAACCTAACCTAACCTAGCTTTATCGGTTAGGTTAGAATAGGTAGCCGAAAAAGTTAGGTTAGGTTAGGTAGGTTTGGTTATCGAAAAAAACATTAATTCATGAAAACTTGGCTTATTAGGCAAATCGGGCCTTGCATAGTGGGCTGAGAAGTGCGTTCTGGCTACTAGGTACGACATATATATATATATATATATATATATATATATATATATATATATATATATATATATATATATATATATATGTCGTACGTAATAGCCAGAACGCACTTATCAGCCTACTATGCAAGGCCCGATTTGCCTAATAAGCCAAGTTTTCATGAATTAATGTTTTTTCGACTACCTAACCTAACCTACCCTAACTTTTTCTGCTACCTAACCGAACCTAACCTATGAAGATAGGTTAGGTTAGGTTAGGTAGGGTTGGTTAGGTTCGGTCATATATCTACGTTAATTTTAACTCCATTAAAAAAAAATTGACCTCATACATAATGAAATGGGTAGCTTTATCATTTCATAAGAAAAAAGTGAGAGAAAATATATTAATTCATGAAAACTTGGCTTATTAGGCAAATTGCGCCTTGCATAGTAGGCTGATAAGTGCGTTCTGGCTACTAGGTACGACATATATATATATATATATATATATATATATATATATATATATATATATATATATATATATATATATATATATATATATATATATATATATGTCGTACCTAGTAGCCAGAACGCACTTATCAGCCTACTATGCAAGGCGCAATTTGCCTAATAAGCCAAGTTTTCATGAATTAATATATTTTCTCTCACTTTTTTCTTATGAAATGATAAAGCTACCCATTTCATTATGTATGAGGTCAATTTTTTTTTAATGGAGTTAAAATTAACGTAGATATATGACCGAACCTAACCAACCCTACCTAACCTAACCTAACCTATCTTCATAGGTTAGGTTCGGTTAGGTAGCAGAAAAAGTTAGGGTAGGTTAGGTTAGGTAGTCGAAAAAACATTAATTCATGAAAACTTGGCTTATTAGGCAAATCGGGCCTTGCATAGTAGGCTGATAAGTGCGTTCTGGCTATTACGTACGACATATATATATATATATATATATATATATATATATATATATATATATATATATATATATATATGTCGTACCTAGTAGCCAGAACGCACTTCTCAGCCCACTATGCAAGGCCCGATTTGCCTAATAAGCCAAGTTTTCATGAATTAATGTTTTTTCGATAACCAAACCTACCTAACCTAACCTAACTTTTTCGGCTACCTATTCTAACCTAACCGATAAAGCTAGGTTAGGTTAGGTTAGGTAGGGTTGGTTAGGTTCGGTCATATATCTACGTTAATTTTAACTCCAATAAAATAAAATTGACCTCATACATAATGAAAACGGTAGCTTTATCATTTCATAAGAAAAAAATTAGAGAAAATATATTAATTCAGGAAAACTTGGCTTATTAGGCAAATCGGGCCTTGCATAGTAGGCTGAGAAGTGCGTTCTGGCTACTAGGTACGACATATATATATATGCAGATAATCAAATTACAGTATTAAGCTACATATATTAGTAATAATAATTAAGATATTATCTTATTGTAGAGTAGGCTTAGTCCACCAGGTATAAACATGAATGAACACACCAAATAATCTTCATAGATGAATCTAGCATCTCCATTCCTGTAATGGAGTACCAAGCAACTGTACTACTTCTTCTTTTATTATTCTTGTTAAAGGGCACTAGCTGTAAAGCCAGAATTCAAATATATAACAGCTATATCAGATGAAACATTTGTTATATTATTAGATTAAGGTTTATTAGACCAAGGATTAATTACCTGGGTTGATTCGTTGCCTCATGTCCTAACCGGAATTAATCCTATGTTCTGACATTACTGGCCAGAAATGACTTAGATAAGATTTCGGAAAGACACTTCCATTGTTTAGATGTTGACTGCATGTTGATGATGGAAGAAGCACTAATTTGATCTCCATAACACTTTGTCCAAGGGAGAATTATAGGAGCTGAATTTGCTCCAAGCGACTCAGTCTAACAACAATGGTTGACCTCCCTCCCACCTCTGACGCCTGGCTCACCTTGTCCAGATGTCAGTAATTGCTAGAAAGGTCACATTTATCCCATTTTGATTCTCATAATTAAGTTAATTCAAATGAGATGTTTTTATGATGTTATTAGTCCAAAGACTGCAGTACAATTTACTTTTAATGTGCCAACCCCAACGAGAGGTAGGATATAGCGTAGTGACTGGATATTAATCCTAGGCTATTACTACTCAAAATTGTTTACCTCAATGAATCAGTACCCCAGATATCTTCATTTAGAAGCTATGGAATCAATCAGCCACCATGGCTGATCCAGAATAAACAAAACGTGCCTTAGCAGCACTTAAACATCACCTGACAAGACTACTCAATATATTTTAGAATTTGTCACTAGAGACTCCATTTGATTTTACCCATATGGAAATCTCTCCATTGCTGGCTGATAACAAATTCGATGGTATGAAAAGATTGATTGAATTTTACCGAAGTAAACTCCTTGCCAACACAAACAGCAGTAAACACAACCCTGAGGAAATGTAACAAATCATGTTTGAACTGGCAATGTATGAGGATGATACTCAAGCCAAGTTAAGTCCTTTACTACACCTATTAGCTGTTCATAAGGCAACACCTAGAATAATAGTGTTTCAATCCAGTTCAGCACAGTAACCAACTTTTGCTAGACTAGACGAAGAAAAATGGGACACCTTTTGGATGTCAGTTAACACTTATGTTTATTCTAAGGCAACCATACCAAAGGTGACAAAGTTCACATACCTTCAAAGCCTTATCAAAGGGGAGGCCAAGAAGGTCATAGCTAATCTGTCCCTTGATGAGGACACTTATGATATAGCTATACAGTTGTTGAAAGTCAATTACTACACCAAACAAATAGTATAGCTAATCAATTGGTCGATTTAACCTCACCTACCAACTGAACAGACTCCCTTCAAGACTTCAGGTTAGAGTTGGAGTCGCTTGTGAGAACCCCTAACACCAAAGTATTTGTACAAGCTTCCGAATGGTCACTGAAGTTGAGCATCCAGAGGAAGCTCCCTTGAGATTTTTTAGCTGAAATCTCTTCTCATTTTTAGACAAACGCCCTATCCATAGATGAAATCTTCCAGGGATTGAGAATGACAGTCAATAGAATGAAAGCTCACAACAAAATTGAATCTGATACTGAAAAGTCATACACTGGGAAATCAGGGAGACCAACGAGTATGACAAATAATCCTAATAAATCTAAATCTACCATCTCCAATCCAAGGTGGAAGAAAGGCCATGTGGGTACATATGCAGTGAGTTCCTCAAAGCCTTTTATTTTTTTATTTGGATCCACCAAAATAAACGGATGTGAATCCCAAAGGTGCTGTAGGCAGGGGAACGTGTGTGCTCTGCCAAGAAGGACATTTAATATATCACTGCGCAAATTACCCTGATCGTACTAAAAGGGTAAAGCGACTCAAGGAGTTGCACAAACGCACAAGGTACATACGGTCACATGACTCCTGTACCTGTGCAATCCAACTAAGCACCTACAATAAGTGCAATAAGGGCCAACACCAGACCGCACTGTGTGGAGACAAAATCAAAGTTCTCCAAGGCCAAGACAGAGGAAGAGACAAGAACCGTGAGTGTATTCATTCACATTAGGCCCCTCATCCAGTATCCACTGCAACCCTGGTATCCACCTCACAAATTCTCACACCCATGGCACAGCTTTCTCCACCAGCAGAACATTCACCAAGGAGGAGATTTGAGAAGGGACAGAAGAAAGTGAGCCTCAAGGCAATGTACACTAACATAGACGGTATTACAAATATAGCAAATGAACTTGGAGAATGGGTACTAGAGGAAAACCCAGACATAATAGCTCTCACAGAAACAAAGCTGACGAAAACAATAACAAATGCAGTGTTCCCACAGGACTATTATGTTATGAGGAAAGAGAGAGAAGGAAGAGGTGGGGGTGGTGTAGCTATGCTGGTAAGAAAAGGCTGGGATTTTGAGTAGTTGGTTGTTCAGGGATGTGAAGGTTTCAGTGACTGCATAATAGGAACAATAACAACTAGAGGGCAAAACATTATAGTCGTAGTCATATATAATCCGCCACCAAATGACAGAAGACCCAGACAGGAATATGATAGAAACAATATGGCCAAAATTAACATAATGGAGAGAGCAGCTTCTGTTGCTAGCAGGAATGGATCTGGACGACTAATCATGGGAAGATAGATTGGGAGAACAGAGACCCGCATGGAAGACCAGAAACATGGAGAGCTAAGCTGCTGGACGTGGCAACAAGAAACTTTCTAAGCCAGCACATCAAGAATCCAACAAGAATGAGAGGAGAGGATGAACCAGCAATGCTTGATGTGATATTTACCCTAAATGAGTGGGATATAAGGAAAGTCAAGATGGAAACACCCTTGGGAATGAGTGATCACAGTGTATTGAACTTTGAGTACATGGTAGCACTAGGAATTATCCCCCCCAAAAAAGAACTAGGAAACAAAAGGCTGGCATACCGAAAGGGTAATTATGAGGAGATGAGAAGCTTCCTAAGGGAAATACCTTGGGACACAGACCTCAGAGCAAAGTCTGTACAAGATATGATGGACTATGTCACCCACAAGTGTCAGAAGGCAGTAAGCAGATACATCCCGGCCCAAAAGGAAAAATCCGAGAAGCAACAGAAGAATCCATGGTACAATTGGGCATGTATGGAAGCAAAGAAACTGAACAAAAGGGTGTGGAGGAACTTCCGGAATAACAGAACACCAGAAAGCAGAGAGAGATACCAGAGAACCAGGAATGAGTATGTCAGGGTGAGAAGAGAAAGAGAGAAAAGTTATGAAAATGATATAGCAAACAAAGCCAAGACCGAACCAAAGCTACTCCACAGTCACATCAGAAGGAAAACAACAGTGAAAGAACAGGTATTGAAACTTCGAACAGGCGAGGACAGGTATTCAGAGAATGACAGAGAGGTGTGTGAAGAACTCAACAAGAGGTTCCAGGAGGTCTTCACAATAGAACAAGGTGAGGTCACTGTGCTAGGAGAAAGGGAGGAAAACCAGGCGGCCTTGGAAGAGCTCGAAATTACGAGAGAGGAGGTCAAGAGACACCTGCTGGATCTGGATGTTAGAAAGGCTGTTGGTCCAGATGGAATCTCACCATGGATACTGAAAGAGTGTGCAGAGGCACTTTGCTTGCCACTCTCCATAGTGTATAGTAAGTCACTGGAGACGGGAGACCTAGCAGAAAAATGGAAGACGGCGAATGTGGTCCCAATATACAAAAAGGGCGACAGGCAAGAGGCACTGAACTACAGGCCAGTGTCCTTGACTTGTATACCATGCAAGGTGATGGAGAAGATCGTGAGATAAAACCTGGTAACACATCTGGAGAGAAGGGACTTCGTGACAAATCGCCAACATGGGTTCAGGGAGGGTAAATCTTGCCTTACAGGCTTGATAGAATTCAACGATCAGGTGACATAGATTAAGCAAGAAAGAGAGGGCTGGGCGGACTGCATTTTCTTGGATTGTCGGAAAGCCTTTGACACAGTACCGCATAAGAGTCTGGTACATAAGCTGGAGAGACAGGCAGGTGTAGCTGGTAAGGTGCTCCAGTGGATAAGGGAGTACCTAAGCAATAGGAAGCAGAGAGTTACGGTGAGGGGTGAGACCTCCAATTGGCGTGAAGTCACCAGTGGAGTCCCACAGGGCTCTGTACTCGGTCCTATCTTGTTGCTGATATATGTAAATGATCTCCCAGAGGGTATCGATTCATTTCTCTCAATGTTTGCGGACGAGGCTAAAATTATGAGAAGGATTAAAACAGAAGAGGACTGTTTGAGGCTTCAAGAAGACCTAGACAAGCTGAAGGAATGGTCGAACAAATGGTTGTTAGAGTTTAACCCAACCAAATGTAATGTAATGAAGATAGGTGTAGGAAGCAGGAGGCCAGATACAAGGTATTATCTGGGAGAGGAAATTCTTCAGGAGTCAGAGAAGGAAAAAGACTTGGGGGTTGATATCACGCCAGACCTGTCTCCTGCAGCACATATCAAGCGGATAACATCAGTGGCATATGCCAGGCTGGCCAACATACGAACGGCATTCAGAAACTTGTGTAAAGAATCATTCAGAACTTTGTATACCACATATGTCAGGCCAATCCTGGAGTATGCAGCCCCAGCATGGAGTCCATATCTAGTCAAGCATAAGGCTAAACTGGAAAAGGTTCCAAGATTTGCCACCAGACTAGTACCCGAGCTGAGAGGTATGAGCTACGAGGAGAGACTACGGGAATTAAACCTCACTTCGCTGGAAGACAGAAGAGTTAGGGGGGACACGATCACCACATTCAAGATTCTGAAGGGAATTAATAGGGTAGATAAAGACAGTCTATTTAACACAAGGGGCACACACACAAAGGGACACAGGTGGAAACTGAGTGCCCAAATGAGCCACAGAGATATTAGAAAGAACTTTTTTAGTGTCAGAGTGGTTGACAAATGGAATGCATTAGGAAGTGATGTGGTGGAGGCTGACTCCATACACAGTTTCAAGTGTAGATATGATAGAGCCCAATAGGCTCAGGAATCTGTACACCTGTTGATTGACGGTTGAGAGGTGGGACCAAAGAGCCAGAGCTCAACCCCCCGCAAACACCACTAGGTGAGTACACCTACACACACACACACGCGCGCGCACACACACACATGGGAGACTTCAACGATGGGAACATAGATGGGAAGAACAGAGACCCGCATGGAGGACCAGAAACATGGAGGGCTAAGCTGCTGGACGTGGCAACAAGAAACTTTCTAAGCCAGCACATCAAGGAACCAACAAGAATGAGAGGAGAAGATGAACCAGCAATGCATGATTTGATATTTACCCTAAATGAGTGGGATATAAGAGAAGTTAAGATGGAAGTGCCCTTGGGAATGAGTGACCACAGTGTATTGAACTTTGAGTACCTGGTAGAGCTAGAACTTATCTCCCCCAAAAAAGAACTAAGAATCAAAAGGCTGGCATACCGAAAGGGAAATTATGAACAGATGAGAAGTTTTCTAAGTGAAATACCTTGGGACACAGACCTCAGAGATAAGTCTGTACAGGGTATGATGGACTATGTTACAAAAAAGTGTCAGGAGGCAGTAAACAGGTTCATCCCGGCCCAAAGGGTAAAATCCGAGAAGCAACAGAAGAATCCATGGTATTATAGGGCATGTATGGAAGCGAAGAAACTGAACAAAAGGGCGTGGAGGAACTTCCGGAATAACAGAACACCAGAAAGCAGAGAGAGATACCAGAGAACCAGGAATGAGTACGTCAGGGTGAGAAGAGAAGCAGAGAAAAGTTTTGAAAATGATATAGCAAACAAAGCCAAGACCGAACCAAAGCTACTCCACAGTCACATCAGAAGGAAAACAACAGTGAAAGAACAGGTATTGAAACTTCGAACAGGCGAGGACAGGTATACAGAGAATGACAGAGAGGTGTGTGAAGAACTCAACAAGAGGTCCCAGGAGGTCATCACAATAGAACAAGGTGAGGTCACTGTGCTAGGAGAAAGGGAGGTAAACCAGGCGGCCTTGGAAGAGTTCGAAATTACGAGGGAGGAGGTCAAGAGACACCTGCTGGATCTGGATGTTAGGAAGGCTGTTGGTCCAGATGGGATCTCACCATGGATAATGAAAGAGTGTGAAGAGGCACTTTGCTTGCCACTCTCCATAGTGCATAGTAAGTCACTGGAGACGGGAGACCTACCAGAAATATGGAAGACGGCGAATGTGGTCCTAATATACAAAACGGGCGACAGGCAAGAGGCACTGAACTACAGGCCAGTGTCCTTGACTTGTATACCATGCAAGGTGATGGAGAAGATCGTGAGAAAAAACCTGGTAACATATCTGGAGAGAAGGGACTTCGTGACAAATCGCCAACATGGGTTCAGGGAGGGTAAATCTTGCCTTACAGGCTTGATAGAATTCAACGATCAGGTGACAAAGATTAAGCAAGAAAGAGAGGGCTGGGTGGACTTCATTTTCTTGGATTGTCGGAAAGCCTTTGACACAGTACCGCATAAGAGTCTGGTACATAAGCTGGAGAGACAGGCAGGTGTTGCTGGTAAGGTGCTCCAGTGGATAAGGGAGTATCTAACAATAGGAAGCAGAGAGTTACGGTGAGAGGTGAGACCTCCGATTGGCGTGAAGTCACCAGTGGAGTCCAACAGGGCTCTGTACTCGGTCCTATCTTGTTGCTGATATATGTAAATGATCTCCCAGAGGGTATCGATTCATTTCTCTCAATGTTTGCAGACGATGCAAAAATTAGGAGAAGGATTAAAACAGATGAGGACTGTTTGAGGCTTCAAGAAGACCTAGACAAGCTGAAGGAATGGTCGAACAAATGGTTGTTATAGTTTAACCCAACCAAATGTAATGTAATGAAGATAGGTGTAGGAAGCAGGAGGCCAGATACAAGGTATCATCTAGGAAAGGAAATTCTTCAGGAGTCAGAGAAGGAAAAAGACTTGGGGGTTAATATCACGCCAGACCTGTCTCCTGCAGCACATATCAAGCGGATAACATCAGCGGCATATGCGAGGCTGGCCAACATAAGAACGGCATTCAGAAACTTGTGTAAAGAATCATTCAGAACTTTGTATACCACATATGTCAGACCAATCCTGGAGTATGCAGCCCAAGCATGGAGTCCATATCTAGTGAAGGATAAGACTAAACTGGAAAAGGTTCAAAGGTTTGCCACCAGACTAGTACCCGAGCTGAGAAGTATGAGCTACGAGGAGAGATTACGTGAATTAAACCCTCACTTCGCTGGAAGACTGAAGAGTTAGGGGGGACATGATCACCACATTCAAGATTCTGAAGGGAATTGATAGGGTAGATAAAGACAGTCTATTTAACACAAGGGGCACACGCACAAGGGGACACAGGTGGAAACTGAGTGCCCAAATGAGCCACAGAGATATTAGAAAGAAATATTTAAGTGTCAGAGTGGTGGACAAATGGAATGCATTAGGAAAAGATGTGGTGGAGGCTGACTCCATACACAGTTTTAAGTGTAGATATGATAGAGCCCGATAGGCTCAGGAATCTGTACACCTGTTGATTGACGGTTGAGAGGCGGGACCAAAGAGCCAGAGCTCAACCCCCGCAAACACAACTAGGTGAGTACACACACACACACACACACACACACACACACACACACACACACACACACACACACACTCACACAGGTCAAGCGGGATGGTAAGACAACAGAATGAAGCTGGAGGAGAGGGACTGGACGAGTCATTCATGGAGATGATTGCTAAGGCATGGAAGGAAGTCAGTGGGGAATTGAAGGACCTGAGGGAAACTATATATAAGCTGCAGACAGAACTAAGTGCAGCGCAAGAGGAGATAAAAAGCCTAAAAACAGGCCCTCCTCAGACTCTGGTCCAGGGGACCAACCCCCAGGTGCCAGGAGATGTAGCAATGGCAGGGACCGCAACAATTGGCCCAACCTTTGCTGAAATGCTGAAGAGCCCAGGAGCAATGTCCACAGTCAAGGAAGTTGTAATGAAAGCAGTAACCTCACAGGAGGCAGCTAGATGCACAAGCCAGCTAATGGAAAGGAAAAGAGCTGTAGTAGTGGTAGGTGTGAAGGAACAAGAGGGCTCCACAAGGGAGGAATCGAGGAATAAAGACAAAGCTGAAGTGGCAGGGATATTAAAGGAGATAGGAATGGAAGGGGCTGAACGAGACATAGAACAGTTTTTCCGGATTGGCCAGTACAACAGAGACAAAAAGAGATTGATCAAGGTAGTATTCAAGAGCGAGGACATCAAAATGGACATCCTAGTAAAGAAGAGCAAATTGAGGTATGCAAGGAACTACAAAGAGGTATATGTTCAGAGGGACATGACCAGAGACGAGATAGTAAGGGCAGCAGATGCACGGAAAAGGCGCAAGGAGAGGGAAGGGAGCACGGGAACCTCAACCTCCAACCCAGCAATCCCAGAGGGGAGTGGGGAGCCCCAATCCAGCAACCCAGGAACCCCAGGGGGGAATGCAACACCCCAGCCCACCACCCAATAGGGCCCTCCCTACCCCCCAGCACAAACTCTTCCTTGCCCCTGCACAATGCCCATCAGGAAACCCAAATCCTCTCCCTCCCCTTACCCCACGTAGCCCCTGTTTTCCCAGACCCTGGTCTTCTCCCTGCTCCAAGCAGGCCTGAGCAAGACCAAAGCTCTCTATCCCCAACTCCATCTCCCTCCAAACCCCTGTCAACTACACTGCAGGAGGGCGTGCCCTTTTCCCAAGCAATCCCTGGTCTCTCACCCTCAGGACTTCTTCCTGCCCCAAGCAGGCCTGAGGAAGACCAAAGCCCTCCATCCCCCACTCCACCTCCCCCTGAACCCCTGGAAACTACCTCACAGGAGGAGAAGCCTACCCAAGTAGCAATGACTATAGAACAACTTCCTACACTTGTGGGGAGTGAAAGTGAAATTGAATATAAGAAAGTGAGCTTCAAGGTAATGTACTCAAACACTGATGGGATTACCAATAAAGCAAGTGAACTGGCAGAAAGGGTGCAAGAAGAAAACCCTGATGTAATAGGACTAACGGAAACAAAATTGTCAGGAGTCATAACAGATGCTGTGTTTCCAAAGGACTACTATATAGTAAGGAAAGAGAGGGAAGGGAGAGGAGGTAGAGGAGTGGCCCTGCTGATAAGGAAGGACTGGAGTTTTGATGAGATGGAAATTCTGGGCTGTGACGGATTCAGAGATTACATAACAGGAACTATAACAATGGGTGGACCTAAGATAATAGTGGCAGTCATTTACAACTCTCCCCTAAATGACAGAAGACCTAGACAGGAGTTTGATAGGAACAACATGGCAACCATTAATATAATAGAGAGAGCAGCTTCAATTGCCTGCAGGAATGGCTCCAGACTCTTAATCATGGGCGATTTCAACCATGGAAAGATAGACTGGGAGAATGGGGACCCACATGGTGGTGCAGATACGTGGAGAGCTAAACTCTTGGAAGTGGCAACAAGGAATTTTGTGAGCCAGCATGTCAAGAAACCCACAAGAGTGAGAGGCAATGATGAACCAGCTAGACTCGACTTGATATTCACCCTGAATGATTCAGAAATAAGGGAAGTCAAAGTTGAAGCCCCCATAGGAATGAGTGACCACAGTGTACTGACCTTTGAGTACTTGGTGGAGGTAGGGATAACCTATCCAAGGATGGGAGTAGAGGGAATAAGACTGAATTACCGAAGAGGAAAATATGACGAGATGAGGAACTTCCTCAGGGGAATACCATGGGAAACAGAACTTAGAGACAAGAATGTGCAGGTCATGATTGATTTTGTCACCCAGAAGAGCCAGGAAGCTGCTGACAAGTTTATCCCCGTCCAAAAGGAGAAAAACGAAAAACAACAGAAAAACCCATGGTTCAACCAGGAATGCAAGGAAGCGAAGCAACTGAGTAAAAGAAAATGGAGAAACTAAAGAAATAACAGAACACCGGAGAGCAGGGAGAGATACCAGAGGGCTAGAAATGAGTACCTCAGAGTGAGGAGGGAAGCAGAGAGACAGTTTGAAAATGACATCGCGAGTAAAGCCAAGACCCAACCAAAGTTGCTCCATAGCCACATCAGGAGGAAAACAGCAGTGAAGGAACAAGTGATGAAGCTGCGAAAAGCGGAGAACAGATACACAGAGAATGACAAGGAGGTGTGTGAAGAACTCAACAAGAGATTCCAGGAGGTCTTCACAATAGAACAAGGAGAAGCCCCTGCACTAAAGGAGGAGGCGGCAAACCAAGCAACCTTGGAGGAATTTGACCTCACCAGTGATGAGGTCAAAAGGTGTCTGCTGGAGCTGGAATTGACAAAGGCTGTTGGGCCTGATAGAATCTCACCATGGATACTAAAGGAAGGTGCAGAAGCACTAAGTGTGCCACTCTCTATGGTGTATAACAGGTCACTGGAATCAGGAGACTTACCAGAAAGTTGGAAGTATGATAGGGGCTGGACAATACCTGAGTGTTGTTGAATTCTTCCAGTGTCTTCTTGAAGAGATCACTGGTGAAGTTGGTGCCACAGTCACTTTGAATCTCCTGAGGAAATCCATACTGGGCAAAGATCTTCAATAGTTGTTTCACCACCGTAGCAGCCGTAATGTTCTTTACAGAAACTGCTATGGGGAATCTGGTGGTTGGACACAGGATGGTTAGTATATATGCGTTGCCAGAACTGGTCCGGGATAAAGGACCAACACAGTCTATGATGAGTCTGTGGAAAGATTCTGAAGGCACCGGAATAGGAATCAAAGGAGCCTTGGGAATCGGGACGTTAGGTTTTCCTGCCATCTGACATGTATGACACTGTTGTACATAAGTTTTTACATCTTTAACCATACCTGGCCAGTAGCAGTCTTGTCTGATTCCGTGATAGGTTTTATTAAAACCATAGTGAGAAAGTGTTCCATGGGCCAGGTGTAGAATATCCGGCCGAAGGCTGGTGGGAACTACTAGTTGGTCGACATTAGCCCAATCGTCATCCTCCGTTAGTTTACTGGGTCGGTACCTCCAGTAGAGCAATTGGTTCTCTAAGAAGAACCCAGGGATACTGTTAGATTGAGTCTTCGCCTGGAAGAATAATGGTGTTAATGAAGGATCCTCCCTCTGTAACTTATGGAACTCCAACATAGTAAGATTCGGTGGTAGATGCTGATGATCTTGAGGGACAGCTGTTTCAGTAGAGTCAGCTGGTTATGGGCGTGCAGCTTGCGCATGGGTTGTCACCAAAACTGGAGGAGAGACTTCATCACTTTCTTGGACCTCTGCTGGAACATATTTCAAGATGGGGTTTTCCACTACAGAGTCACATACCTGGGGTTTGTCCATGATGATCAAGTTGGAAGGTTGCAGATCTTCGGCCAAGTTGTTGCCCAGGAGAAGTTGTAGCCCTTTCATGGGAAAAGGCTTTTCCCGGATGGCGACTTGGACTTCACCTTTTACGAAAGGACAATCTATGTGGATTCTGGCGAGAGGATACGGAGTGGTAGCAGTGAGGTCAGTGATAAGGACCGTCTCCCCGGTGTAGGTGATGTTAGGCACAGCCGATTTCAAAATGATAGACTGAAGAGCAGCTGTGTCCCTCAAGATCTTCACTTTAGAACTTCCCTTCGAATCTGTTCTGTTGGCAGAGATAGTTCCAGGGTATAGGTGTTTGCTGAAGAGAGAAAGAACATTAATAGGAACATCAACATTCATCTCAGACTTACCGGACTTAGGAGAAGTCGGTTTGGGTTTAGGAGTTTCACTATAGCCTTTGTACTGGGCTTTTCCACATTTATCTATAGTATGTCCATAGAGCTTGCAATACTTACAATATAATTGGGAGGTTGCTTGATGGGTACTCACTTTGTCATAATCAGGCCAAGATTTCTTACTGGAAGATGTGTCAGTTGTCAAGCTGTGTATAAGGCTGTAGGTGTCAGCCGACTTCGCACATCTGATGTAGTCGGTTTCCTCCCTATCCACTAAATGAAGACGGATGGAAGCAGGAATACGTAGAAAGAATTCTTCGACTAGAATAAGGTTGACAAGGTCTGAAAATGTAGAAACATGGGCTGCTTCTACCCATTTCATGAAATATATTTTCTTATCATTGGCAAATTCTAAATAGGTGGTAGCACTTGCCTTTAGATAATCACAGAATTTTCGTCTGTAGCTTTCGGTGGAGAGAAGGTAGGCGTCTAAAACTGCTTGCTTTAGGGTCTTGTAGTCATTCTCAGACGCTAAGGTACCGAGAGTAATCGCAGCTCTACTTGTGACATGCACTCTGAGAAGTGTAGACCACTGATCTTCAGACCAGCCAAATCTTTTAGCTAGGGCCTCAAAAGTAGTAAAAAACACATCTATCTCTGTCTCAACGAATGGTGGCATTAACTTACTTGCCTGGGAGACATTGAAGCTTACTGGAAGACTGGCTGTAGCTTGTTGGCGCTGAGTGTGGTGTGTAGTTTCTAAGTCCAAGTTCTTGTCGACGGTATTCTAGAACACTATCAGCTTGCTTTTTATCGTGCTCACGTTGCATCTCCAGGTGACGTTTTCTTGCTTCAAGCTGTTCCCTCTCACGCTCACGTT
This sequence comes from Procambarus clarkii, assembly GCF_020424385.1. Classification (NCBI taxonomy): domain Eukaryota; kingdom Metazoa; phylum Arthropoda; class Malacostraca; order Decapoda; family Cambaridae; genus Procambarus; species Procambarus clarkii. Next base: position 38,531 of record NW_025571134.1, on the reverse strand, counting down.
GTAGGGCAGCATCGCGTTCTTGTTCTTCCTTCTTTAGGGCAGCCTCGCGTTCCTGTTCTTCCTTCTTTAGGGCAGACTCTTCCTTCTTTATTTGGAGAGCTTCTTTCTGTTGTTTTAGAGCTTCTTTTTGTTCACGCTCTATTTTCGCTAGTTCGAGCTTTAACTTCATGGCTGCCAGAGCATGCCGATCTGCAATAGAATAGTTTTCGTTAGAATCAGAATCTATAATTCCTTCATCTAACAGGTGGTCCAGGATAATGTTGTGCAAGTCACTTTTGTTGGCTCCATGGGGAACATCTAGGTGATACTCAAGTGCTAGAATTTGTAATTCTGTCCTCTTGGCACGAATTAAGTTCCCTACTTCACTTGCTGGATCACTACGAAATGCTGGGAGACGAAACAATTTGAGATAGCAAACAAATGTACAGCGAATATACCTGAGATATTATAAGTGTCAGTAACAGGATGACGTGGCAACTGGTGACTATCCTGTGGAAATTCAATCGTTAATATAAAAACAATTAACGTTAATATTAGATGTTAAATAATTATTCAATCAAAATCGCAGGAAATCTTGTACCCGGTACTCAATATACGAGAATAAGGGCAAGAAAATCCTACTAAACAAATGAAACTTTTAATTGTTTCAAAAATGAAAGGGTAGTCGAAGAATGTAGGGATACCTTGCCGGGTCTCTATAGGACAGAAGCAAGGGGTTTCCTACTTAACTAGATGATACTTACAGAATTAGCGTTCTTTGTGCTCTGAAAAAGAAAGCCAATTCCCTACCTGAGTAAATATCATAATCTCTGACCGACGTGTAGGGGTGCGAGTGTCAACTGGTGATGAGAACTGCTGTTGAGGTCCCAACTCAACAGCGTAGTCCGTGCTAGAGGAACTATGGCCCTCTTTATCCTCCTTCGGTCGGATTGCAGAAGATAGGGTACGTGGGCCGAAGACAAACCAAAGTACCAGGGTACCCAAAATGATGATCTGCCATAATTGAAAAATATTCTAGGGACGAAAAAGGTGGAATACACGAGTAATAACACTGAGGGATGAACGACCAATTAAGAGAGTGACTGAGGCCTCCAGTCACCTCGTAATCCACAGTTATCCAACACTCACCATATGTTACCCTCGGAATGCACAAAATGTACAGCACCATATGAATATTAAAAGTTATGAAAATATTGAAAACAACTGTATCAAGGCCAAGTACACTTACCACAAATTGATGTTCTAGTATCTGTACCTGAGTGAGGCTCCTAGGACAGGCCCCCATTAAATGTGATGGAAATAAATGTAGGTGTACGGCAGTCCTCCCAAATGGCTGGTGTCAATGCCAATCACATTTACAAAAAAAAAAAGAGAGAAAAAAAAGTTGACTGCGTGGCTGTTGCCTCCTGTGGTCAAGTAAAAGGGAAAAACATGGAAAACAAATCGTATGAACAATGAAACATTAAATGACTTGAAAACAAATATGAACAAAGATAAGCCCTTGGCTATGTACAGTGCGAATAAACAAAATTACAAAGTCAAAAAATAATATAAAATAAAACAATGGTTACGTTACTCTACAATGAACAAGACAAAAAATGAATTAATAGGTGCTGAGAATATTGGCTGGCTGAAAACCTCCACTATTACACAGAGTTCACTAGATAAATGTATCAGCCTTGAGAGCACAGAATATTCTAAATCCAATGGCTCATGCATGCTTAGTCATCGGCTATGCAGATAGCACTGAAGTCGAGTGGAGTCGCCGATTCACCAATCAGAAGCGTGCTGGCTGGAAGTGGTAGTTTGGTAATCGACGAAGGTGGAGTGGTGACAGCAAAGAGGGGGAGGTGGAGAGCAAGTGTAGGGTACGTATACCCCCTGTAGAAACGTATTCTACTAACTGTGTACTACTCTTGATTGTAGTATCTAGATGTTGTAGATGTACTGAAGTAACATGATGAAGAAAGAGCAGGCCAAATCTTTATTGAAGGAGATTATCGTCACAGTACCTATACCAAACCAAATTCGAGGAAAAGATCCCGGGTAGGATGTTTGTTTCAAAACACTCCATGTACAAATTGCTTAAAAGAGGGGAGAGGGGATTACCCATCGCTATGCCAAATGTTTGTTTATAAAATGAATCATTAAAGTAGAAATAATTATCTTTAATGCACAATTTTATGAGTTCAACAATGGTGTTAAAGTTATATTATAATTAGGGAGTAGATCCCGTAAGAATGCCAACAGGTCATCAACAAGAACTCTGGTGAACAGAACCATCACATCAATACTCACAAATTTAAAATCATAATTTTATTTCAAACAAGAAAACTTGTTAACCAAGTCCAAGATGTTTGTTATGTGTGCGTTGGAAATGGAACCTACTACTGGAGACAAGACTTGGACAAGCCGTTTGGAAAGTCTATATGCTTCAGATCAAACAAAACTAATAATAGATCTTGCAGGATTATTGCGGTTGTGTGTCTAAATAAGACCAAATAGATATGGTAGGGAAAGGGAACGACTTAAAAATTTAGGAATCAACTCCTTATCGTTCTTGAGCAAGGTTTCAAGAGTTTTGTTAAAATATGCAATAACTTCTTAAATTGAATCTCTATTAACAGGAAAGAAAGTGTTTCCGTCTTCCAACAACAGATTAATTTTTTAGACGAAGTCTTCCTTGTCCATGATAACAAGAGCATTGGACTTATCAGACTTAGTGATATGTAGAGAGTTATATTTTTTGAGAGTTTTGAATGCACGAATATACCTCTCTGGACAAGGACGAACAGTACTTAGTTTTTTTACTTCATAGGTTTCCATCTTCATTCTACTTTGCTCTGATGAAGACGAATTAAGCCGAAAACGCATTTAGAATTGTCTGTTTTCCACGTGTGGTTTTTCTGCATTCTTCGATCAGTGTTTTGTGATCGTTGTTACATATTAAATATATATATGTTGTACCTAGTAGCCAGAACACAGTTCTTGGCTTATTATGCAAGGCCCGGTTTGTGTAATAAGCCAATTTTTCCAGAATTTCAATATTTTTCTTATTTTTGTCTTATGAAATGATAAAGCTATTCATATCATTATATATGAGCTAATTTTTTTTATTTTAGTTAAAACTAACGTAGATATATGACTGAACCTAACCAACCCTACCTAACCTAACCTAACCTATCTTAACCTAATCTAAACTAACATAAGTAAATCAATAATTTATGTTCTTAATGCAATATAATAATAATATTTAAATAAACTAATATGAAACAATTTTTGAAAATAAAGAAAATCACTCGGCCTATTAGGCAAATCAGGCCTTGCATAGTAGGCCGAGAAGTGCGTTCTGGCTACTAGGTATGACATATATATATATATATATATATATATATATATATATATATATATATATATATATATATATATATTTATATATATATATATATATATATATATATATATATATATATATATATATATATATATATATATGTCGTACCTAGTAGCCAGAACGCACTTCTCAGCCTACTATGCAAGGCCCGATTCCCTAATAAGGCAAATTTTCATGAATTAATTGTTTTTCGACTACCTAACCTACCTAACCTTACCTAACCTAACTTTTTCCGCTACCAAACCTAACCTAACCTATAAAGATAGGTTAGGTTAGGTTAGGTAGGGTTGGTTAGGTTCGGTCATATATCTACGTTAATTTAACTCCAATAAAAAAAAATTGACCTCATACATAATGAAATGGGTAGCTTTATCATTTCATCAGAAAAAATTTTAGAAAAAAATATATTAATTTAGGAAAACTTGGCTATTAGGCAAATCGGGCCTTGCATAGTAGGCTGAGAAGTGCATTCTGGCTACTAGGTACGACATATATATATATATATATATATATATATAATATATATATATATATATATATATATATATATCTATATATATATATATATATATATATATATGTAACGGTAAAGCGTTGGTGTTCGGCTGTTTCAAAGCTGGGGCAGGGCCTCGTCACATAACAAAAAAAAGAGAAGTTTGTCCTTTTGTCTGTGGTAAGGTAATGGAAAGACACACAAACACAAACTATAAACAATGAAATTTTAATTACTCTAGAAAACAAGATATGAATAAAGACAATCTCGTAAAAGTCAAAACAAGTCAACAAACAAAACAACATGAATAATTAAGGTCAGTGAAAATTTACTCTAAGACAAGTAAGTGCAAGTAATAATCAGGTGAGGTGCTGAGAATACTGGCTTGAAGCTGCCACCTCCCTTAGTACATGACAGCCAGAGCTTTAGTCTACTATAGAGAGATGTCAACTCCAAGGAGCACAGGGATATTCTGAGGAGACGGCGTGCTGTTGGCCCAGACGACGACTCATGTGGTGGCGTGAGTGCAGGTGCGGCAACACACCAGCCGATCAGCAACAGGCAGGCGGAGAATGAGTAGTTTGCTGGTTTGACGGCGGGCGGAAGCCGGTGTGGTCGGGTTGTGCAAGGTACACTTTGCTTCCTGGGCAAAACGTTTGGCGATACTGGTGGACGTATCTTCAATATAGTATCTTGTACTTGAATGACGTAAATGTGTAGGGAAGAGCAGGCTCAATCTCTCTTGAAAGAGATTATCATCACAACTCTCCCCCGAAGCCTGCGGTTCTGGAAGAAGTTACGTCTTCATGTGGTAGAGTGATAGTTGGAGTTGCTTCTACTTCATAGATTCTGGAGAGGGCGTCGGCTATGATGTCAGAACCCTTGATATAGCGGATCTCCAGGTTGAAATCTTGCAGATATAAAGCCCATCGTAGAAGACGTTGGTTATTGAATTGGGCTTGATGTAAGAAGCGGAGATGATTGTGGTCTGAGAGGATTGTGGTAGACCTGGCACCTTGTAGGTATGGAGCAAAGTGCTGGAGATTCAGGACGATGGAGAGTAGCTCCTTCTCGATAGTGCTGTAGTTCCTCTGGTGGGGTTTCAACTTGTAGCTGTAGTAGCTGACAGGTAGAACCTCCTCGCCTCGTTGCTGAATCAGAACACCCCCGATGCCGGTACCACTGGCGTCGACATGAAGGATGAAAGGCTTGGTGATATCTGGCGAGGCGAGAATAGGATTAGAACAGAGGAGGAATTTGAGTTGTTCGAAAGCAACGGTTTGCTGCATGGTCCAATTATACCGTTGCTTGGGACTGGTTAAAGTAATAAAAGGTGTTGCTACCGTACTAAAATTCTTCACAAACCTACGGTAATAGGAGGCAAGACCAAGGAAGCGCAGGAGATGCTTCCTGGTGGTAGGCTGTGGATAATGCTTGATGGCTTGAGTGTGTGTGTTTAACGGAGCTAGGCTGCCACTACCTATTACATGACCCAGATAACGCACTTTACCTTTGGCAAATGTGGACTTGCCAAGGTTGATGGTGAGGCCGGCTGTCAGGAGCTTGGCGAACAGTCGTTGCAGCTGGAGCAGATGTTCGCTCCAGGTGCTGGATGCTACGACGATATCATCCAAATAGGCGTAGGTGTTATCCAAGCCCTGGATGACGCGGTAGACAGCTCTCTGAAAGGTGGCCGGGGCATTACATAGTCCGAAAGGAAGGCGGTCATACCTGAAAAGTCCAAAGGGAGTGATAAAGGCAGATATTTCTTTGGCTCGCTCTGTTAGACACAGTTCATAATACCCCTTGAGCAAGTCCTCTTGGGACAAGTATTGGGCATTACCAATGGTGTCAAGGATGCCATCTATCCGCGGCAAGGGGTATGCATCCTTGACAGTCACATTATTTAATTTACGGTAGTCCGTGCAAAGTCTAACTTTACCTTGGGGTTTTGACACCAAGATACAGGGTGAGGCCCAGGGGGACTCACAAGGTGTAGCCAGTCCATGATCCAAGAGGTACTGCACCTCAGCACGCATGACTTCCTTCTTGCTCGGGCTGATTCGGTAGAAGGGTTGACGAATCGGCCGGGTGTCAGGGAGCAGTTGGATGTCGTGCTGGGTAACATTACACTCTCGTGGATCATCTCGGAACAACTCCTGATGTTCTTTGAAGATTTTGATGAGAGCTATGATTGCACTATGTGCACTATGATTGTCCTGAAAATAATTATGAAGATCAGTTAGGATTTCCGAATTGGAAAGCGCTGACTCCGTGTCAGTGCTTTCGGCAGGAGAAGCAGGGAAGGTCTCACTGTGGATGTATGGCTCTTTAAAGAATGTGTTATCATTACAGTGGGAGGAGTACCGTTATATAGCTTCAGGAGGTTGACGTGGCACAACTGGGTCTTCCGCCGCCTATCTGGAGTCTCTAGAACGTAGTTGTGGTTGTTTCTGCACTCCTTGATGCGGTAGGGTCCTGAAAACCTGTTTTGCAAAGGAGAACCTGGGATAGGTAAATAGGCAAGCACGAAGTCTCCCGGTTTAAATTTCCTTACTTTGCTGGTCTGGTCGTAATGAGTCTTTATCCTCTCCTGTGGTTTCAATAGATTATCTTTGGCAAAACTTTGTACCCTCTCTAGAATGTGTTGTAGGTTTTGAAGAAACTGGGGCACATTCTGATGCTCACTGAAGGTGGCATCACGTAGAGAGTCTTTGTCGGAAAATCCGACACCATTTAACATTACATACAGGCAGATAATATTGCTGCTGTATTGTATAAACAAGTTAACCATAGAAAATGTAACTTGTAGTGGAATTTCCGTCTATAGAAAACAGGATAACATTACCACATACTATTATATATTCACCACCTATTATGGTGGGAATTATTCTTAAATACATTAGTCTTTGGACTGTGACGGTAACGTGTTGGTGTTCGGCTGTTCAAAAGCTAGGGGTATGGCCTCGTCACTTATAGAAAAAAAATAGAAAATCTGGAACTTCGTCTGTGGTAAGGTAAGGAGAAGACACACAAAACACAAGTAAATTTTAACAATGAAATTTTAATTACGTTAAAGAAAGCAAAACATGAATAAAATGGACATACAAATTCGTATAATAAAATCAATCAATCAAAGTAATAAGAATAATCAAATGGCAAAATGAAAAGTTACGTTAAGACAAGTGAACAAATAACAAGTGTATGGCAAACAAAGTAAATAGGTGCCGGAATATTGGCTTCAAGCTATCACTTCTCTTAGTACACGTAAGCTTGGGGCTTAGTCTACCAACGAGACGTGTTAACTTGTCGAAAGCACGGGATATTCTGAAGACTGAGGTCGAGACGGCCCCAGACATCAAGTAGTATGGTGGGTAGAGTGGAGTTGCAGCTGGACCCGCAGCCAATCAGCGAGGAGCAGGCGACAAGACAGGTAGTTTGGCGGTTTGAGGTGGAGCAGGTGTTCCTGGCTGCATACGTTTTGCGCTCTGGCAAACCTTGCTGGTGTTGTCGTTGTTGGATTTTTCTTCCATAGTAGTTTTATATAGATGTATGTTTCGACGAACTTTGGAGGGAAGAACAGGCTCAATCTCTTGAAGGAGATTATCGTCACAACTCTCCCCCGAAGCCTGCGGTTCTGGAAGAAGTACGTCGTTATGTGGTGGAGTAATAGATGGAGTCGCTTCTACTTCATAAATTCTAGAGAGGGCATCGGCTATGGTGTTGTCAGAACCCTTGATATAGCGGATCTCCAGGTTGAAATCTTGTAAATACAAAGCCCATCGTAGAAGACGCTGGTTAGTGAATTGGGCTTGATGTAGGAAGCGGAGAGGGTTGTGGTCTGAGAAGATGGTTGTAGACCTGGCGCCTTGTAGGTACGGAGCGAAGTGTTGGAGGTTCAGGACGATGGATAGTAGCTCCTTTTCAATAGTGCTGTAGTTCCTCTGGTGTGGTTTCAATTTGTAGCTGTAGTAGCTGACAGGTAGAACCTCCTCGCCTCGTTGTTGCATCAGGACACCACCAACGCCGGTACCACTGGCATCGACATGAAGGACGAAAGGCTTGGTGATATCTGGTGAGGCGAGAATGGGATTAGAACAGAGGAGGAATTTGAGTTGTTCGAAAGCAATGGTTTGCTGCATGGTCCAATTATACCGTTGCTTGGGACTGGTTAATAGAATTAGAGGTGTGGCGACTGTACTGAAATTCCTCACAAACCTACGATAGTAGGAGGCAAGACCAAGGAAGCGCAGGAGCTGCTTCCTGGTGGTAGGCTGTGGATACTGTTGGATAGCTTGAGTGTGTGAGTCTAACGGAGCTAGGCTGCCACTCCCAATAACATGACCCAGATAACGCACTTTACCTTTCGCGAAGGTGGACTTGCCCAGGTTGATGGTGAGGCCGGCTGTCAGGAGCTTGGAGAACAGACGTCGCAGCTGGAGCAGATGTTCACTCCAGGTGTTGGATGCTACGACGATATCGTCCAGGTAGGCGTATGTGTTATCCAAGCCCTGGATGACACGGTTGACAGCTCTCTGAAAGGTGGCCGGGGCATTACATAGTCCGAAAGGAAGGCGTTCATATCTGAAAAGTCCAAAAGGAGTGATGAAGGCAGATATCTCTTTAGCTCGCTCTGTTAGACACACTTGATAGTACCCCTTAAGCAAGTCCACTTGGGACAAGTACTGGGCACTACCAATGGCGTCATGGATGTCATCTATCCTAGGCAAGGGGTAAGCATCCTTGACAGTTACATTGTTGAGTTTTCGATAGTCAGTACATAACCGCACCTTACCTTGGGGTTTGGGCACCAAGATACAAGGTGAGGCCCAGGGAGACTCACAAGGTGTAGTCAGTCCATGATCCAAGAGGTACTGCACCTCAGCACGCATGACTTCCTTCTTGCTCGGGCTGATTCGGTAGAAGGGTTGACGAATCGGCCGGGTGTCGGGGAGCAGTTGGATGTCGTGCTGGGTAACATTACACTCTTGGGGGTCATCTCGGAACAACTCCTGATCTTCTCTGAAGATCTTGACAAGAGGTGCACTAGGATTATCCTGAAAGTATTTGGGAAGATCATTAAGGATTTCGGAATTAGAAAGCGCTGACTCCTTGTCAGTGCTTTCGGGAGGAGAAGCTGGGAAGGTCTCACTGTGGATGTAGGGTTCTGTGAAGGTGGAATAATTAATTAGGACAGTGGGAGGAGTACCATTATATTGCTTCAGGAGGTTGACGTGGCACAGCTGGGTCTTCCGCCGCCTATCTGGAGTCTCTATAACGTAGTTGTTGTTATTTCTGCACTCTTTGACGCGGTAGGGTCCTGAAAACCTGTTTTGTAAAGGTGAACCTGGGATAGGGAAGTATGCTAGAATGAAGTCTCCTGGCTTAAATTTTCTTACTTTGCTGGTCTGGTCGTAATGAGTTTTCATCCTCTCCTGGGCTCTCAATAGATTATCATGGGCAAAACGGTGGACTCTCTCTAGAATGTGTTGAAGGTTTTGAAGAAACTGGGGCACATTCTGATGCTCACTGAAGGTGGCATCTCGGAGAGAGTCTTTGAAAGCCTTAAGGGGAGTACGGCACTTACGGCCATAGAGCGTCTCATAAGGAGATACTCCTAGGGACTCATTGGGAAGACTTCTGTAAATACACATTATAAGGTCGATTTGCTTATCCCAATCCTTAGAGGTTTCACTACAAAACTTTTTCAAGAGTGCTTTGATAGTCTGATGACTACGTTCAAGAGAACCCTGTGAAGCAGGATGATAGGGGCTGGACAATACCTGTTTGATGTTGAACTCCTCCAGTGTCCTTTTGAAGAGATCACTGGTGAAGTTGGTACCACAGTCGCTCTGAATCTCCCTGGGAAATCCGTATTGAGTGAAGATCTTCAATAGATGTTTTACAACCGTAGCAGCCGTGATGTTCTTCACTGGAACTGCTATGGAAAATCTGGTGGTAGGACACAGGATGGTTAAGATATAGGCGTTACCTGAACTGGTTCGAGGTAAAGGACCAACACAGTCTATTATAAGTCTGTGGAAAGGTTCCGCAGGCACCTGTATGGGAATCAGTGGCGCTCTGGGAATGGAGATGTTCGGTTTGCCTGCCATCTGACATGTATGACACTGTTTTACGTACTGTTTGACGCTATTTACCATACCTGGCCAGTAGTAGTCTTGACGAATTCCATGGTAAGTCTTGTTGAAGCCGTAGTGGGAGAGTGCTCCGTGGGCCAGGTGTAGAATAGTGGGCCGCAGGCTGGTAGGAATCACAAGTTTTTCGATGTTGGCCCAATCGTCCTCCTCCTTCAGTTTACTGGGTCTATATCTGCGGTAGAGAAAGTCGTTCTCTAGGAAGAACCCAGGAATACTGTCGGGTTGAGTCTCAGCCTGGAAAAACAATGGTGTTAAAGTAAGATCTTCCCTCTGCAACTTACGGAACTCCAACTTGGTCAGATGCGGGGGTAGTTTCTGAGGGTCTTGAGGGACAGCGGTAGCAGTAGAGTCAGCTGGCTGTAGACGTGCGGCTTGTGCACGGGTGGTCACGAGAACCGGAGGAGAAACTTCATCACTCTCTTGAACCTCTGCTGGAACATACGCTAGAATAGGGTTACTTGGCACAGAGTTACACACCTTGGGTTTGTCCATGACGATCAGGTTGGTCGGTTGCAGGTCTTCTGCCAAGTCGTTGCCTAGGAGAAGTTGCACTCCAGGCATGGGAAAAGGCTTTTCCCTGACGGCGACTTGGACTTCTCCGTTCACGTAGGGACAATCCAGGTGGACTCTGGCGAGAGGGTATGGAGTGGTAGCAGTGAGGTCAGTGATGAAGACAGTTTCTCCGGTGTAGGCGATGTTGGGCACAGCCGACTTCAAGATGATCGATTGAAGAGCCGCTGTGTCCCTCAAGATCTTCAATTTGAAACGTCCCTCCGGATTTGAACCGTTGGCAGAGACAGTTCCAGTATACAGGTGGTTACTGAAAAGAGAAAGATCATTAACATTAACACCAACATTCATCACAGGCTTACCGGACTTAGGAGGAGTTGGTTTGGGTTTCTGTGGGTCAGTGGTTCCCTTGTATTGAGACTTACCACACTTGTCTATGGTATGTCCATAGAGTCACCAATACTTGCAGTACAATTGCGAGTCAGCTTGATCGGTGCTCACTTTCTCGTAACTGTACCACGACTTCTTACTGGAGGATGGTTCGGGTGTCAGCCGGTGGATGAGGCTGTAAGTGTCAGCCGACTTAGCACACTTCAGGTAGTCGGTTTCTTCTTTATCTGCTAAGTAGAGACGGACAGGAGGCGGCACACGCCTCAATAATTCTTCAACTAGCATCAGGTTGACGAGTTCTTTAAAAGTAGAGACATGTGCTGCTTCCAGCCATTTCATGAAATACCTCCGTTTTGTGTTAGCAAACTCGAGGAAGGTAGTGGTACTTGCCTTCAGGTGGTCACGGAATTTCCTTCTATAACTTTCTGTAGAGAGGAGGTAGGCGTCCAACACTGCTTGTTTCAGAGTCTGGTAGTCATTCTCAGACGCCAAAGTACTGAGTGTGACTGCAGCTCTACCTGTAAGATGGACTCTGAGAAGTGTGGCCCATTGGTCGACAGGCCAACTGAGTTGATTAGCAAGGGTTTCAAAGGTGGTGAAAAACACATCAACTTCTGCTTCTACAAAGGATGGCATTAACTTATTTGCATGTGATATATTAAAACTGACGGAAAGATTGGCAGTAGCTTGCTGGCGTTGAGCGAGGTGTGAAGTTTCCAACGTGTATTCTCGTTGACGACACTCTAGAGCCAGAGTCGCTTGTTGCTTGTCATGTTCACGTTGCATCTCCAACTCGCGTCGTTTTGTTTCAAGCTGTACGCTTTCCCGCTCCTGGAGCATTGCAACCTCACGTTCCTGGAGGGCGAGTTCACGTTCCTTGAGGGCGATTTCACGTTCGTGTTCTTCCTTCCTCAAGGCAGCCTCACGTTCTTGTTCTTCCCTTCGTATGGCAGCTGCTCGTTCTTGTTGTTCGATGGCTTCCCTTTGCTGCTCGCGTTCAATCTTGGCCAGCTCTATTTTGAGTTTCATCGTTGCCAAATCATTTTTATCTGCAATATAGTAAGTTTCATGAGTTTCAGAGTCTATCTTACCTTGCTCTAAGAAATGATCCAGCAACAGGTTGTGTAGGTCATTTTTGTTGGCTTGGTACGGAACTTCTAGTTGATACTCATGTGCAAGAGTTTGTAATTCAGTCCTCTTGGCACGACTTAAAGTCCCTATTTCACCTGCTGGATCTGCACGGAAAGCTTGGAGACGAAACATGGTGAAATTAGCAAATAAAGGTACAACGAATATTCAGTTATAGTGAATGTCAGAAACAGGACAACGTGGCAACTGGTTCCTATCCTGTGGAATCTTTAACAATTAAAGTTAAGTACAAGATGTTAGATGATTAATTTAAATCAAGGGTGCAGGAAATCTTGTACCCGGTACTCATGTAAGAGGATAAGGGCAAGAAAGTCCTACTAACAAATGAAACAGAGTTTCGAAAACAAATGAAACAGTTAATTGCCTCAAAAGTAAAATTGGTAGTCCAAGGATGTAGGCATACCTTGCCGAGTCTCTATAGGACATAAAGCAAGTTTTTCCTACTGAAATTAATATGATACTTACAGAATTAGCGAACTTTTGTGCTCTGAAAAAGTAAGCTAATTCCCTACCGTTGTATGTATCATCATCTCTGACCGACGTGTAGGGGTGCGAGGTGTCAACTGGTGACGAGAACTGCTGCTGAGGTCCCAATTCAGCAACTAAAGTTCGAGCTAGAGGAACTATGGCCCTCTTTGTCCTCCTACAGTCAGATTGCAGAAGATTGGGTGCACTTGACCCGGGGCAGACCACAGTACCAGGGTACCAATATGATGATCTGTCAAAATGAGAAATATCCAAGGGACAAAGATGGTAAACACGAGTAATAACATGGAGGGAGAGATGACCAATTAAGAGTATGACTGAGGCCTACAGTCACCACGTAATCCAAAGTTGTCTCACCTTCACCATATGCTACTCTCGTAATGCACAATACACCGCACCATATAAAAAATGAAATTGAATATGAAAAATAGTAAAAGCTACGTTAACAAAGTTAAATACGCTTACCATAAATTACCACTTGGCACCAGTACCTGAGTGAAACTCCTAGGACTGGCCCCCATATAATATGTGACGGTAACGCGTTGGTGTTCGGCTGTTCAAAAGCTAGGGGTATGGCCTCGTCACATATAGAAAAAAAATTAGAAAATCTGGAACTTCGTCTGTGGTAAGGTAAGGAGAAGACACACAAAACACAAGTATATTTTAACAATGAAATTTTAATTACGTTAAAGAAAGCAAAACATGAATAAAATGGACATACAAATTCGTATAATAAAATCAATCAATCAAAGTAATAAGAATAATCAAATGGCAAAATGAAAAGTTACGTTAAGACAAGTGAACAAATAACAAGTGTATGGCAAACAAAGTAAATAGGTGCAGGAATATTGGCTTCAAGCTATCACTTCTCTTAGTACACGTAAGCCTGGGGCTCAGTCTACCAACGAGACGTGTTAACTTGTCGAAAGCATGGGATATTCTGAAGACTGAGGTCGAGGCGGCCCCAGACATCAAGTAGTATGGTGGGTTGAGTGCAGTTGCAGCTGGACCCGCAGCCAATCAGCGAACAGCAGGCGACAAGACAGGTAGTTTGGTGGTTTGAGGTGGAGCAGGTGTTCCTGGCTGCATATGTTTTGCGCTCTGGCAAACCTTGCTGGTGTTGTCGTTGTTGGATTTTTCTTCCATAGTAGTTTTATATAGATGTATGTATCGACGAACTTTGGAGGGAAGAGCAGGCTCAATCTCTTGAAGGAGATTATCGTCACAGGACTTTACCATCATAAAAACATCTCATATAAATTAACTTAATTATCAGAATTAAAATAGAGTAAATGTGACCCTTCTATCACTTACTGTCATCTGGACAATGTAGGCCAGGTTCGTCAGTTGTGAGGGAGTGGTCAGCCATTGTTGTTGTCACCTCCGAGACGCGTGGAACAAATTCGGCTCCTATCATATCTGGACAATGTCGGCCAGTAGTGTCAGTAGTATGGAGTGTCAGCCATTATTATTGTACTTAGACAACAGAGGCTCACGGGAGCAAATACGGCTCCTGTTAATTTTACTTGGACGAAGTGTTATGGAAACCAAAGGTGTACCATCATCAACACACTGTCAACAAATACTAGTTTAGTGTTCTGCTGAAACCCATTTATCTATCATTTGTGGCCATTAATGTCATTAGATAGGGTGTTCCGTTTAGATCACGAGATCGCCTCATACTAAAGGTAATTAAGCCTAGGTCTTTAAGGTTCCTTGTACAGTGTTTTCTCTGATATAGCTGTCATATATTAGGATTCTGGCTTCATAGCTAGCGCCCTTTTGACAGGTCAAGACGAGGAAGCATGCTTTGTGTACCAGTTACTGGGTGATGGAAGCTACCTCAAAGAGGATAATTTGGTGTCTACATCCTGGTTATACCTGGTGGACTAAGGCCTGCTGTACAATAAGATAAGGAACCTCTTCAATGTATGTAGTCTAATACTGTAGTTTGATTGGCTGCATATATATAAATTTAATATAAACCCCCCTAATGTGTAGAGGATCGATTTGTGAGATTATTGCAGAAATACAGTCCACTTATCATTATACCAATTGCTATCGAAGTATATAAATTAATGTAAATATAAATTCTATATAAATTCATATAAATCAAATAAATATAAATCTCACAGGTCGGTTCCCACATTATTTGGACCTTCGAAACCGGAATAATTCGTCCTATGAACCCACATTTGGTCATCTTAGTACCGGATGAACCAGTTAACCAGTGGATTCATTAAATATACTAGTGCAGTGTGATTTATACAAAGCCAGCAGTCAAAGACGGCGGCGTTGCCTCGTGCGAGCTCAGGAGCCCCCCTCAGTTCATTTCAGCCTCATCAGCGGTTTCATGCACACCCACAGATTTGGTGTCGTGTTATTCTGTGAGATGACAGCGCTAATATTGAAGCCAGCCAAATTAGTTGCTGTGTCTTCGCGAGATTGTTCATGGATTTCGTGGTGTTAAATTTCGCGAGAGATTATCCACGAATTTTGTGGAGTTTATTTCGCGAGGTCACTAATAATATTTAATACTTCTAGATAATATTAGAAGTTTTATAGAGGCAATTAAGAGGCTATTATCAATACTTGTGTATATTATTTCTCCAAAACAGAGAATTATTTAATATATATTGCCTAGTGTTCACAATATAATATTTACTAATTGCCAACCCACAACAGGGTAGGATATTACCATTGACTAGTTGAACTATTTATTGTTCATCCTAGTCCCATTATTACCATAGTCAGTTGTACTATATTAAACAACCTAGCACCATTAATGAATGGTGTAGACCCTATTTTGGGTGTAAATTTTATCAACTCGAGTTGAGTTGTGTATATATAATAATTTACTTATAATCATTACACCTTTGAGTGATTAATTAGTGTCTATTCCATCCTAGGGTGATATAGAAGAGCTAACCTAAAGGTACTTCCAATGACACTAGTTTATCACTCAAATCATTAGTGTGTATGATTGCATATATATAATGTGTATTAATTTTAAGTGCTAACCTCTAGTAGAGGTAGGATTATTGCCTAGTGAGTGCAGAATTTTACCCTAGGCTACCATTAGAGCTTGTTCAGCATTATGAGCAGCCCAAGTACAAGCCCCACAAGGCTTCACCAACTAGCCAGTATGGATAATGCAGGGAGAATGAAAAGAACCCTTGCAGGTCTTAAAGGCCACTTAACAAGACAGATCAAGAAATGTGAAGATTTGTCACAACAATCTCAAGTTGATTATGCTGACCTGGAAAGCTATTATCAAGCAGCTGCAGGTAAATTTGAGCAAATCAAATGCCAAATAGCTCTCCTTGTGGGGACAGATTACTACCATCAATTCATCGGTAGCCCTACTAAATATCAGGGCATAACCATGTTAAATTCTACAGGAGACAAATTACTCTCAGGCCCAGTATCAAGCCTGGGGAGACCTATGCCTGCAGATAAACAATACTAGTAGAAATCTAAATTTGTCGGCTGATTATATTTCTCCAGTAGCATTATACTAAGGAGATTACAGCTGACTATAACAACAGAGGTTAATGTTAGTATCATCATTTAAAGCTGAAGATGAGTTCATGAGGCCTCAGTGGCAAATCAGTGAACAGTAGCCTAAACAGCTACAAGTCACTGCGACCAATGTCACTGAACCCACTGCAGTCTCAGAACCATACTTTACTTTAATGATGAGCTATTCAATCTTCTGAATCAATTAACTAAATTAAACCCCAATAAATCTGATGACTGATTTGATACATTTATTATTTAATCAAGCTGTATTCCATGGGCCTCAGTGTTTATATATCAGTGACCAGTTACCTGAACAAACTTCAAGTTATATCTAATGTCACTGATCTCACTGCAGTCCCTGAATCATACTTGACTCTAGTACTTGATCACATTCAGTCTTCTGGGTTAAATAATATGTTATTAGGCTTGAATTTTAGCCTTTCAAGAGTTAACAGGGAAATGAAATCGCATTAGGCTTCTAACCCCTGCAACTCTAGTACGGGACATCCGTCCTGCACGAACAGATGCACAAATGTGTGATTACTAACTACTAACATCAAATTAATCTAATAATTCGAAGGAGGAGTATTGGTGTTCGTCTGTTCTAAATAAAACTTTGACCCGTGAGCAGCCCCCGGGGAATTATGTCGGAAAATCCGACACCATTTAATATTACATACAGGCAGATAATATTGCTGCTGTATTGTATAAACAAGTTACCCATAGAAAATGTAACTTGTAGTGGAATTTCCGTCTATAGAAAACGGGATATCATTACCACATACTATTATAAATTCACCACCTATTATGGTGGGAATTATTCTTAACCCTTAAACTGCGCATGGCGTATATATACGCCCTGAGTAACATGTCCCATGGTGCGCATGGCGTATATATACGCCATAGGGTGCCAGGCCTGATTCAAATGGCCTGCGGCTACACGGGGTTCATTGTAGCTTCCTCAGGGCTCTTGTAAACAGATGCCATTTAAAAAAAAATCGTGGGCAATATTCTCAGGTGTGAGAGCCACAGTACTGTTGGAGCAACCAAGGCCGCATGAGCGAACAGCATTGATGTTCAGCTTGTGACCACAGCATCGCCGAAAAATGTCAAAATAAATATATAATTGTTATTATTTAGCGATGACAATATTACAGATGACCAATGACTGTGATATAAATAACCAGGGTTGTGGTAATAGCAGGATTGTTGTAATAATTAGCGCTGTGGGAGGAGTGATGCTGAGAGACGGAGGGAGACAGCATCGTTTACTGACTGTGTGGCCACCTGTTATTGTTTGCATTCACCATACCAGCTCAGTGGTTCTCTATGGTGAACACAAATGTAGATACTTATATATAATGTGTGTATTAGTGTAATAACAGCAAAAGGATTATGCTGGGAGGAGCCATATGGGTGACGGAGGTGACGTCGTCTGCACGATTTGTCTAGCTGTTTAGAGGGTGGCCACTATGCTCTTTGGGCGCACTACAAGCTTAGGTGTACAGTTACGGTGCATAAAACATGTAGATATTTATATATAATATGTGTATACAGGGTAATAACACTGCAAAAGGTATTGTTGGGGGAGAAAGTTTAGTGCGTGTGACCTTGAAAGAGTGAGGGAGCTGCCAGCCGCCATCTGTGTATAGCGACGACTCTTAGTGCCTGAACTAACTATATCAGCTTAGTTGTACAGTTGTGGTGAACAAAATATACACATACTTATATATAACGTCTGTATATAGTGTAATAACACCACAACTGGTATTGTTGGGGGAGAAAGTTTAGTGCGTGTGACATTGAATGAGTGAGGGAGCCGACAGCCGCCATCTGTGTATAGCGACAACTCTTAGTGCCTGAACTAACTATATCAGCTTAGCTGCACAGTTGTGGTGAACAAAATATATACATACTTATATATAACGTCTGTATATAGTGTAATAACACCACAAATGGTATTGTTGGGGGAGAAAGTTTAGTGCGTGTGACCTTGAATGAGTGAGGGAGCCGCCAGCCTCCATCTGTGTATAGCGACGACTCTTAGTGCCTGAACTAACTATATCAGCTTAGCTGTACAGTTGTGGTGAACAAAATTTACACATACATATATATAACGTCTGTATATAGTGTAATAACACCACAACTGGTATTGTTGGGGGAGAAAGTTTAGTGCATGTGTTGAGGGAGTGGCAGGGAGTGGCTGGCTGGTGTGTGGCGGTAACTCCTCGTTGCTTTTCGACTCTCAATACCAACTTAGTGGTTCGTTATGGTGACCAAAACATGCCAATACTTATATATAACCTGTGTATAGAGTGTAATAGCAGCAAAACTCTTTGTTTATAGTTTTATAAACATAATAATTGAATCACTAATATGCACATCATACTTTTGAGCATAGCGATTATTAACCACTTTTATTATATAAATATATTACAATACACACTATTGAATAATATTACTGCAAAAAAACTAAGAAAAAATCAATCAGAGACATTGAAACAATTAGGTAATAATATCTTTGTGGCAACTGCCATCTGTCAACGCGGGTGACGCTGACCAGGTCTGACGACCGCTCTGTCAACGCCCACATTTTGCCAGAATTCCTCGGTCAATTGCGCCCAAAATATGTCACCTACGATTTTTTTTTCCGTGCTCAGGGGACACAAATTAACATGTTTAGAAGACGAAAAAAATTTTTTGAATTTTTTTTTTTCTTGCGCACAGGGGTGTAAATGTCCCAAGGACCCCTGAGCAGTGTAAGGGTTAAATACATTAGTCTTGGACTTTACCATCATAAAAAACATCTCATAAATTAACTTAATTATCAGAATTAAAATAGAGTAAATGTGACCCTTCTATCACTTACTGTCATCTGGACAATGTAGGCCAGTTGCGTCAGTTGTGAGGGAGTGGTCAGCCATTGTTGTTGTCACCTCCGAGACTCGTGGAGCAAATTCGGCTCCTATCATATCTGGACAATGTCGGCCAGTAGCGTCAGTAGTATGGAGTGTCAGCCATTATTATTGTACTTAGACCACAGAGGCTCATGGGAGCAAATACGGCTCCTGTTAATTTTACTTGGATGAAGTGTTATGGAAACCAAAGGTGTACCATCATCAACACACTGTCAACAAATACAAGTTAAGTGTTCTGCCGAAACCCATTTATCTATCATTTGTGGCCATTAATGTCATTAGATAGGGTGAGCCGTTAGATCACGAGATCGCCTCATACTAAAGGTAATTAAGCCTAGGTCTTTAAGGTTCCTTGTACAGTGTTTTCTCTGATATAGATGTCATATATTAGGATTCTGGCTTTATAGCTAGCGCCCTTTTGACAGGTCAAGACGAGGAAGCATGCTTTGTGTACCAGTTACTGGGTGATGGAAGCTACCTCAAAGAGGATAATTTGGTGTCTACATCCTGGTTATACCTGGTGGACTAAGGCCTGCTGTACAATAAGATAAGGAACCTCTTCAATGTATGTAGTCTAATACTGTAGTTTGATTGGCTGCATATATATAAATTTAATATAAACCCCCTAATGTGTAGAGGATCGATTTGTGAGATTATTGCAGAAATACAGTCCACTTATCATTATACCAATTGCTATCGAAGTATACAAATTAACGTAAATATAAATTCTATATAAATTCATATAAATTAAATAAATATAATTCTTACAGGTCAGTTCCCACAGTCTTTGAAAGCTTTGAGAGGAGTACGGCACTTACGTCCGTAGAGCATCTCATAAGGAGATACTCCTAGAGACTCATTGGGAAGACTTCTATAGATGCACATAATCAGATCAATTTGCTTATCCCAATACTTAGAGGTTTCATTACAAAACTTCTTTAGGAGTGCTTTAATAGTCTGATGACTACGCTCAAGAGAACCCTGTGAAGCAGGATGATAGGGGCTGGACAATACCTGTTTGATGTTGAACTCTTCCAGTGTCCTCATGAAGAGATCACTGGTGAAGTTGGTGCCACAGTCGCTCTGAACCTCCCTTGGAAATCCATACTGGGTGAAGATCTTCAATAAGTGTTTCACAACCGTAGCAGCCGTAATGTTCTTTACTGGAACTGCTATGGGGAATCTGGTGGTAGGACACAGGATGGTTAGGATATAGGCGTTACCTGAACTGGTCCGCGGTAAAGTACCAACACAGTCTATAATAAGTCTGTGGAAAGGTTTTGCAGGCACCTGTATGGGAGTCAGTGGTGCTCTGGGGATAGAGATGTTCGGTTTACCTGCCATCTGACATGTATGACACTGTTTGACGTACTGTTTGACGCTATTTACCATACCTGGCCAGTAGTTGTCTTGACGGATTCCGTGGTAGGTCTTGTTAAATCCGTAATGTGAGAGTGCTCCGTGGGCCAAGTGTAGAATAGTGGGCCACAGGTTGGCAGGAATCACTAGTTGTTCGACGTTGGCCCAATCGTCCTCCTCCTTCAGTTTACTGGGTCTATATCTGCGGTAGAGCAACTCGTTCTCTAGAAAGAACCCAGGAATACTGTCAGGTTGAGTCTCAGCCTGGAAAAATAATGGTGTCAAGGTAAGATCTTCCCTCTGTAACTTACGGAACTCCAACTTGGTCAGATTCGGGGGTAGTTTCTGAGGGTCTTGAGGGACAGCGGTAGCAGTAGAGTCAGCTGGCTATGGCCGTGCAGCTTGTGCACGGGTGGTCACTAAAACCGGAGGAGAAACTTCATCACTCTCTTGAACCTTTGCTGGAACATACTCAAAGATGGGATTATCCATTACAGAGGTACACACCTGGGGTTTGTCCATGACGATCAGGTTGGTCGGTTGCAGGTCTTCTGCCAAGTCGTTGCCCAGGAGAAGTTGCACTCCAGGCATGGGAAAAGGCATTTCCCTGATGGCGACTTGGACTTCTCCGGTCACGAAGGGACAATCCAGGTGGACTCTGGCGAGAGGATAAGGAGTGGTAGCAGTGAGGTCAGTGATGAAAACGGTTTCTCCGGTGTAGGCGATATTGGGCACAGCTGGTTTCAAATCATTGATTGAAGAACCGCTGTGTCCCTCAAGATCTTCAGTTTGAAACGTCCCTCGGATTTGAACCGTTGGTAGAGACAGTTCCATTATACAGGTGTTTACTGAAAAGAGAAAGATCATTAACATGAACACCAACATTCATCACAGGCTTACCGGACTTAGGAGGAGTCTGTTTGGGTTTAGTGGATTCAGTATTTCCTTTGTATTGAGACTTACCACATTTATCTATGGTATGTCCATAGAGTCTACAAAACTTACAGTACAATTGCGAGCCAGTTTGATCGGTACTCACTTTCTCGTAACTGTACCACGACTTCTTACTGGAAGATGGTTCTGGTGTCAGCCGGTGGATGAGGCTGTAAGTGTCAGCCGACTTGGCACACTTTAGGTAGTCGGTCTCTTCTTTATCTGCTAAATATAAACGGACAGGAGGCGGCACACGCGTCAAGAATTCTTCAACTAGCATGAGGTTGACGAGTTCTGCAAAAGTAGAGACATGTGCTGCTTCCAGCCATTTCATAAAATATCTCCTTTTGGTATTAGCAAATTCGAGAAAGGTAGTGGTACTTGCCTTCAGGTGGTCACGGAATTTCCTTCGATAGCTTTCGGTGGAGAGAAGGTAGGCGTCCAACAATGCTTGTTTCAGAGTCTGGTAGTCATTCTCAGTCGCCAAAGTACTGAGTGTAATTGCAGCTCTACCTGTGAGATGTACTCTGAGAAGGGTTGCCCATTGGTCGGCAGGCCAACTAAGTTGATTAGCAAGGGTTTCAAAGGTGGTAAAAAATACATCAACTTCTGTCTCTACGAATGGTGGCATTAACTTACTTGCTTGTGAGATATTAAAACTGACAGGAAGACTGGCGGTAGCTTGCTGGCGTTGAGTGAGGTGTGTAGTTTCCAACTCGAATTCTTGTTGACGACATTCCATAGCCAGAGTTGCTTGTTGTTTGTCATGCTCGCGTTGCATCTCAAATTGGCGTTGTTTTGTTTCAAGCTGTATTCGTTCCCGCTTACGGAGTATTGCAATCTCACGTTCTTGTTCTTCTTTCTTCAAGGCAGCTTCTCGTTCTTTTATTTGTAGAGCTTCTCTTTGTTGTTCTCGTTCGATCTTGGCAATTTCGAGCTTGAGTTTCAGAGTTGCCAAATCAGGTTTATCTGCAATAAAGTAAGTTTCGTGAGTTTCAGAGCCTATCTTACCTTCCTCTAAGAGATGATCCAGTAACAGGTTATGTAGTTCATTTTTGTTGGCTTGGTAGGGAACTTCTTGTTGATACTCATGTGCAAGAGTTTGTAATTCAGTCCTCTTGGCACGAATTAAGGTCCCTATTTCACCTGCTGGATCTGCATGGAAAGCTTGGAGACGAAACATGGTGAAATTAGCAAATAAATGCACAACGAATATACTGTTGTGATATGGTGAATGTCAGAAACAGGACAACGTGGCAACTGGTACCTATCCTGTGGAATCGTTAACAATTAATGTTAATTTCAAGATGATAAATGATTAATAAATCAAGGTCGCAGGAAATCTTGTACCCGGTACTCATGTAAGAGGATAAGGGTTTGAAAATCCTACTAAATAAGCGAAACTGAGTTTCTAAAACAAATGAAACAGTTAATTGCCTCAAAAGTGAATTAGGTAGTCCAAGAATGTAGGCATACCTTGCCGAGTCTCTATAGGACATAAACAAGTTTTTCCCACTGAAATTAATATGATACTTACAGAATTAGCGAACTTTTGTGCTCTGAAAATGAAGGCTAATTCCCTACCAATGTAAATATCATCATCTCTGACCGACGTGTAGGGGTGCGAGGTGTCAACTGGTGACGAGAACTGCTGCTGAGGTCCCACTTCAGCAACTAAAGTTCGTGCGAGAGGAACTATGGCCCTCTTTATCCTCCTACCGTCGGATTGCAGATGATTAGGTGCGCTTGACCCGGGGACAGACCACAGTACCAGGGTACCAATATGATGATCTGCCGAAAATATGAGAAATATCCTAGGGACAAAAGATGGTAAACACGAGTAATAACACGGAGAGAGAGATGACCAATTAAGAGAATGACTGAGGCCTACAGTCACCACGTAATCCACAGTTGTCTCACCTTCACCATATGCTACTCTCGGAATGCACAATACACACAGCACCATATGCAAATAATATTGAATATTGAAAATAGTGAAAAGTTACTTTACCAAAGCCAAGTACGCTTACCACAAATTTACAATCTGGTACCAGTACCTGAGTGAAGCTCCGTGGACAGGCCCCCATGAAATGTGACGGTAAAGCGTTGATGTTCGGCTGTTTCAAAAGCTGGGGGCAGGGCCTCGTCACATAACAAAGAAAAAAGAGAAGTTTGTCCTTTTGTCTGTGGTAAGGTAATGGGAAGACACACAAAACACAAAGTGTAAACAATGAAATTTTAATTACTCTAGAAAACAAGATATGAATAAAGACAATCTCGTAAAATTCAAAACAAGTCAACAAACAAAACAACATGAATAATTAATGGTTGTGACAAATTTACTCTAAGACAATAAAGTGCAAGTAATATAAATCAGGTGAGGTGCTGAGAATACTGGCTTCAAGCTGCCACCTCCGTTAGTACACGACAGCCAGAGCATTAGTCTACTATAGAGAGATGTCAACTCCAAGGAGCACAGGGATATTCTGAGGAGACGGCGTGCTGCTGGCCCAGACGTCGACTCATGTGGTGGCGTGAGTGCAGGTGCAGCGACAACACCAACCAATCAGCAACAGGCAGGCGGAGAATGAGTAGTTTGCTGGTTTGACGGCGGGCGGAAGCCGGTGTGTCGGGTTGTGCAAGGTACACTTTGCTTCCTGGGCAAAACGTTTTGCGATACTGGTGGACGTATCTTCAATTAGTACCCTGTACTTGAATGACGTAAATGTGTAGGAAAGAGCAGGCTCAATCTCTCTTGAAAGAGATTATCGTCACAATATATATATATATATATATATATATATATATATATATTATATATATATATATATATATATATATATATATATATATATGTGTGTGTGTGTGTGTACCTAGTAGCCAGAACGCACTTCTCGGCCTACTATGCAAGGCCCGATTGCCTAATATGCTAAGTTTTCATGAATTAATTGTTTTTCGACTACCTAACCTACCTAACCTAACCTAACCTAACTTTTTCGGCTACATAACCTACCTAAGGTAGGGTAGGTTAAGTTCGGTCATATATCTACGTTAATTTTAACTCCAATAAAAAGAAATTTACCTCATACATAATGAAATGGGTAGCTTTATCATTTCATAAGAAAAAAATTGAGAAATATATTAATTCAGGAAAACTTGGCTTATTAGGCAAATCAGGCCTTGCATAGTAGGTTGAGAAGTGCGTTCTGGCTACTAGGTACGACATATATATATATATATATATATATATATATATATATATATATATATATATATATATATATATATAATATATATATATATATATATATATATATTTTATTAAATATGACCGAAAAAGTAAGGTTAATAATTCTAACACGAATTTTCTCAATCTTTCGTACATTATGCTTCACTGTTGGAGGTAAATCAAAAATCACTTTTCCAAAATTCATTTCCTTTATTTCTAGTCTGACGCGACACGGGCGCGTTTCGTAAAACTTATTACATTTTCAAAGACTTCACAAAATACACAAATGATTGGAACTTGCGTTTCCTGATTTTATATCTACATTTGAGTGAGGTGGGAAGGGTGATGTGGCATTACATTTGAGTAAGGTGGAAGGATGATGTGGCATATCTATATACATATATATATATATATATATATATATGTATATATATATATATATATATATATCTATATATATATATATATTATATATATATATATATATATATTATATATAATATATATATATATATATTATATATACTGCTAGACGCAATTAAAGCAACGTCAACCAGGACACTCACCCACATCCCAAAGGCCTCTCGCCCTTTTGCTGCAGGGAAATACACGGACCTCATCGCAAAAGTTAACAGAGGGTCAAATAACCTTGTTGCACCCTGATACCATCAAAGCCTGGCCACAATCTGTTACTTTTTGGCAATGCATGCTTAGGTGTACCAGACAGAGGAGGGCAAGACCCTGGCCTCATCCGTCAATAAAGCAATTAGGGATTTTCCTAGGGCTGACAACCTAGTCCGCCCCCCCAAACACACCAAACACCGCCGAGGCAGACCAAGTACGACAATCAGCGACAACAGAAAATTAGGTACCCAAGTCAGCAAGAAAATTGAAGAGGGCAATACAGTCGGGGCACTCAGGTTAATCACAAGTGAGGACAAAATTTTGGCCCAGGGATGAAACCACAGCCCAAGCACTGAGAGAAAAACACCCCCTCAGGGCCGTAGGTGGACCTCCCCCACAGGTCAGGCTCGCCTAACTAATCAGGAAACCTCTCGTTCTCGGGAGTCAGAGGTTTATAAAGCTATCGTTTCATTTCCCCCGGGCTCCTCAGGAGGCTACAACAGGGGTAAGACCTCAACATGTTGAAGGAAATGGTGAACCCTGTTCTTGGCCCAGCTGCAGAAGCGCTCCTGACAGAAATCACAAACGTTTGTCAACAACTGCCTCGCCGGGTTAAATCCCTGGATGAAATCAAACCATTCTTCTTTGGTGCATCCCTATGTGCCCTCAAAAAGAAGGGGGGAGGAATCAGACCCATTGCCGTTGGTAATACCCTTCGCCGCCTAGTTTGCAAGGGCTGCTGTCAGAAGTATCCGAACGGAAGCAGCCACCATGCTGCAACCCAACCAGCTGGGGTTTGGAGTCCCCCAAGGCTGTGAAGCAGCGGCTCATGCTGCACGAGCCTACATTAGCTCTCTTACTGAAGACCAGGCAGTAGTAAAAATTAGATTTTAAAAACGCTTTCAACTCGGTCAAAAGGGAAGCAATCCTCACTGCAGTCCAGGAAACATTGCCCAAGCATTCTCCCGTTTGTGTCAGCAGGCTACAGCAAAGACTCAACCCTCCCCGTTTGGCAAACATGAAGTCACCTCAGCAGAGGGGAATTCAACAGGGTGACCCACTTGCACCGTTCCCTCTTTTGCATAGCGGTTCGAGAAATTACAACCAGACTGTCCAGCGAGCTCAACATCTGGTTCCTGGATGATGGCACTCTGGCGTGATTGCACACAAGATTCCATGCTGGAAGACTTAACAGCTGGTGAAGACACGGGGGGAGTCCATGGGTCTCGTTCTTAGCCCCTCCAAGTGCGGAAATTATTGCATCTAGTGAAGTAATCATTAGAAGCAGTGAAATCAGTTCTACCAGAAGCCTCAGTCGTTAAACCTACCCGACAAGCACACTACTCGGAGCACCTCTGGGCCACAATGCCATGCTGCAGTCCTTGACGAAAAGTTTAGAGACCTAAAGAGGATGGAAGAGAGAATTGGGGACTTGGACTCCCACGATGCCCTCTACCTTCTCACAAAGTGCCTTACCTTGCCCAGGCTAACATACTTCTTAAGGTGTGCACCAACTTTTGGCAACCCACTTCTAAATCAATATGATGAGCTCCTCAGGTCAATATTCAGGAAGGCGCTCAACCTAGATTTAGATGACAGTCAGTGGGACCAAGCAACACTACCAGTGAGATTTGGAGGGATAGGCATACGAAAGGCAACTGAGGTAGCACTTCCAGCATTCTTATCCTCATGTACAGCAGCCAACGAATTGGTAGGGCAGATCCTACCAGAGCGTATGAGAGAGACAGCGGGAACTCATGATCAAACGTTCATCGAAGCAGCCAGACAATGGGACACCATTGCACACCCTCAACCCCGACCACAAGTCCCAAAAGACCACAAGCAGGCCCACTGGGATTGCCCCATAATGGAAAAGACTGTCACAGCAATGATTGACAACGCTGATGCTGAAAACAAAGCCCGCCTCCTAGCGGTAACAGCACCCCACGCCGGGGATTTTTTATTTGCTGTGCCCAATGCAGCCCTGGGAACTCGCCTCAGTCATGACGCTCTCCGCATTGGAGTTGCCCTTCGCCTTGCCGCCCCCATCCTCACCGAACATAGGTGCATCTGCGGAACTGCGATGGCAGACCAATATGGTCGTCATGGTCTGGTATGTCGTAAATCACAGGGTAAAATTGCAAGACATGAAGAAGTCAACGACATCATCAAGAGGAGCCTCGCCACAGCCCGCTGCCCGGCACAAAGAGAACCACACTTATCCAGACCTAACGACCTTCAGAAGCGCCCTGATGGGGTCACCTTGCTACCTTGGAAGGATGGTAAGCAAGTGGTATGGGACTACACGTGCGCTGCCACACTGGCCAGTACCTACCTCCACTACAGCACACGTGAAAGCGGTGGTGCTGCTTCTTTCAGGGAATCGCAGAAAATTATTAAATACAGAGGTCTAGCACACTGCTACAGCTTTGTTCCGATCGGCTCGGAGACCCTCGGTTCGTGGGGAAAATGTGCATTGAAGTTCCTGAAGGAGTTGGGGGACAAATGATCAGCGCTACAAAAGACCAGAGAGCAAAAAGTTTCTTGTTCCAGCGCCTCAGTGTTGCGATTCAGAGGGGAAATGCCTGTTGCGTCTTGGGCACTAGTCCAACTTCAGAGGAATTCGAAGAAGTGTTTGACTTGCAACAATGATCGAACCCGTCTGTGACATTCATCAATGTTTCCCATTGTTGTGTTCTTCAAGAGATCCATAACCTTTAAGCACCTTTTTGCATTATTATTTTTGTATCAACCCATGTATATCTTGTAACCATCAAATGCATAATAAAGCAAAAAAATATTCAAGGAAGGGGGTGGTAGGAGAAAAGCACACAGAAACTGTATTGGAGGGGATCTAAACATTCCCTCTAATGCGTTATGCGTGGTTTCCTCCGAGGCTATGGGTCCCCCTTCTTCCAGCTAGAGGTGGTACTCCCTTCCTATATATATAAAAAAAAAAAAAAAAAAAAAAAAAAAATATATATATATATCTATATATATATATAATATATATTATAATATATATATATATATATATATATATATATATATATATATATATATAAATATATATATATATATATATATATATATATATATATATATATATATATATAGATATATATATATATATATATATATATATATATAATATATATATATATATATATATAATATATATAATAACTGAAAACTCACACCCCAGAAGTGAGTTGCATATTATGTCCTGGGGACCATTCAGGCTTGTTCGCATATATATATATATATATAGACCAAGTTGCTGCAGAGTGCCTGGGTGCTGCAACAACACAACACGACATTGCTCGCCTCACAGCAGTAGCAGTACCACATGCAGGGGATTTCCTGTTAGCAACCCCAATGTCGGCAACTGGCACGCGTCTCACACCACACGCCCTCCGAATTGCTGTGGCCCTTCGCTTTGCTGCCCCAATCCACACCAGATATAGGTGTATTTGCGGCGAGGTGGTGGCTGACAGGTACGGCCACCAAGGCCTACTCTGCCAAAGCACAGGGGGATGGCACTCGAGGCCTGTTTCCGATCACAGGTACACAGGTACCTGATGTCAGACATCTGCAGAAGCTGAAGGAGGCATTTGAGCGGAATTCTATGTTGCGTTTCAATTACGAGATGGAGAAGGATGGGAAGCTGCCCTTTCTAGATGTTACAGTCATGGAAAGGAGCGGAGGTTTCCACACTGCAGTGTACACTAAGGAAACAAACATAGGAATGTGCCTGAATGCCAACAGTGACTGCCCAAACAGGTACAAGAGGAGTGTCGTTAACGCTTATGTCGACCGTGCTCTCAGCCACAGCTCAGGATGGAAGCAAGTCGATGAAGAACTCTGTAGGGTAAGGCAGGTCCTAGTAAACAATGGCTTTTCCAATGGTTTCGTTGAAGACATCATAGGAAGGAAGGTGAAACGCCATGCAAAATCTGAAGAGACAACTAATATTGACACCTGTACCCCCTATTAGACTATTTTACAGGAACTTCTTTTCTACAGCTCATAAAACAGAGGAAAGGGTCCTGAAAGATATTTTGAATAAAAACGTTATCCCTACAGACAAAAATCAGAAGATACAATTAACGATCAACTATAAAACCAAGAAAACGGCCAACCTACTCATGAGAAACTCTCCAGTCACAAAGCAGAACGCTTTAAAAGAGACCAATGTCGTCTATGCCTTCAAATGCCCACTTGGGGAATGTAAGCCTCAAAGAATTCAGTATATAGGCAAGACAACAACATCTCTTTCCAGGGGATTAACGATGCATAAGCAACAGGGCCCCAATAAGGAACATATAATCTCTTCCCACAACCAGACCATCACCAGAGAAGTCTTAACAAAAAACACGGAAATCATCGATAGATACAGCGATAGCAGGCAGCTTGATATCTGCGAAGCACTACACATTAAGAAGTCGACACCAGCAATCAACAGCCAATTAATGCACAACTATATTCTACCCACTACAAGAATCCACACCAATATAGAAGCATCAAGAAATATGGGCCAATAGGCCCTTTGCTGTTACTTCCATTCTTCCCTTTAACATACAAAATATTATACCCCATTGTTTCGTGTTCTGTCTTGTGTTGAAAGTTTGTTTTCACCTCATCCCAAAACTGTTGTAACATATCACCTCACCCAAATGCAGATATAAAATCGAAGCTGTTTAAACTCTGTTTAGTTATAGTTGTGTGTGTGTAAACTAAAGTCTTTGAAAATGCAATAAGTTATTACGAAACGCGTTCAAGTGTCGCGTCAGACTAGAAATAAAAATGAATTTTGGAGAATTGATTTTTCAGTTACCATCGACAGTGAAAAGAAATATAAGAAATATTGAGAAAATTCGTGTTAGAATTATTAATCTTACTTTTTCGGTCATATATAATATATATGTCTACAGGAAAGACTGCTGCCAATATATATATATATATATATATATATATATATATATATATATATATATATATATATATATATATATATATATATATATATATATATATATATATATATATGAATGAAAACTCACACCCCAGAAGTGACTCGAACACATACTCCCAGAAGCAACGCAACTGGTAACTACAGGGCGCCTTAATCCGCTTGACCATCACGGCCGTCAAAAGGAAGTGATAGCCGAGGCTATTTGAGCCACTTCCCGACGGCAACTCGGATGGTAATCTTGGGCATAGCATTTCACCAAATCACCTCATTCTTTGGGGCACACGTGAGGAACACAAATGCGAACAAGCCTGAATGGTCCCCAGGACTATATGCGAATGAAAACTCACACCCCAGAAGTGACTCGAACCCATACTCCAGAAGCAACGCAACTGGTAACTACAGGGCGCCTTAATCCGCTTGACCATCACGGCCGTCAAAAGGAAGTGATAGCCGAGGCTATTTGAGCCACTTCCCCGACGGCAACTCGGATGGTAATCTTGGGCATAGCATTTCACCAAATCACCTCATTCTTTGGGGCACACGTGAGGAACACAAATGCGAACAAGCCTGAATGGTCCCCAGGACTTGTTCCTAGAGAGAGAGAGAGAAGGTCCTGAAGGAATGGAATTTTTTTCATTGTTAAATGAAATATTCTGTCTGAATTAATCTGTCTGACAGAGAGAAAATTATCCACAATTATCCACAGGATTAAGGCGCCCCTGTAGTTACCAGTTGCGTTGCTTCTGTGAGTATGGGTTCGAGTCACTTCTGGGGTGTGAGTTTTCATTCGCATATTGTCCTGGGGACCATTCAGGCTTGTTCGCATATATATATATATATATATATATATATATATATATATATATATATATATATATATATATATATTATATATATATATATATATATTGGCAGCAGTTTTTGGCATATATATATATAAATATATATATATATATATATATATATATATATATATATATATATATATATATATATATATAATGCACAGACTACCCTATTCCAGTAGCTGAAGTTTATAACTTTTTAGACACTCAACCCACCAGGAGACTCGAACACTGGCCAACACTCCTTGTTGGCCAGTGTTCGAGTCTCTGGTGGGTTGAGTGTCTAAAAAGTTTTAATATATATATATATATATATATATATATATATATATATATATATATATATATATATATATATATATATATATATATATATATATTTATGATCAATGTTCCCTTCGGAAATCTTAATTTTAAGATGAATAGGAAAACCAGGGATATACTGACTATCTTGTTTCAGATTCTTTACTTTAAAATGCATAACGTTTCGAATACTTCTCGTATTCATCTAAATCTAAAAGAAAAAACAGAAATCATAATCAAATAACTGGTAAAGAACAGAAACTCATACTGAATACAATTGCCTATCAAAGAAAGGAAAATGCTTAAAAAACATAACACTTAAGCTTACTTAAAGTGAACAATACAAATAAAACTTATTAACTGTCACATATATAACAGCTAATTAAAAATCCATTAAATTACAAGAGGAATTTTATAACTACTAAAACAAACCATTCTATTAAACTAACGCGGAGTGATCAGAAGTGAAGCTTGATACCTAACACATAGATACTAAACACTATAACAATATTCATGTAATGACTACAAATCTACAAAAAATGTATATAAAATGCAAACAGAATAAACGACAATTATAACGTACTAACCAAAATCTTATAAAAACTCAAATATTAAATAAAACTAAATACCAAAAAATGTATTATATATCCTAAATAAAAGATTATAATAATGTACAATGTTAAGACTTGAAATAAGTAAGAAAAGGCAAAGATATGGTAAACTAAACAAAATTATAATAAAATTAAACAACCAGAATGAACTATAAATCAAATTACAGGTCCTACTATGCACTATACAGTGTACAATTGAACAGCCGAAAGGTTGCTATTTAACAGAGGTCGCAGCTCCTTTATATATATTATTCCATTACTCTCAAATCTGACTGGGCCATACATACAAGTGTCCAAAATTTTAAAATCAGATTCCAGCAGAGAATGATCAAACTCATAACAATGGTTTCTAATCTCCGAAAATGCTGGTTTAGACAATGGTAATCCAGTCCTAAAAGATACTCCCCGGTGCTCAAGTATCCTAATCTTAAATCTGGAACTTCCGATATATCCAGCATTACAGCTGGAACAATTTTACATATATACGACACTTGAGCACAGGGGGGTAGGCACTTTATCTTTAAATTTAAAATAAGAGCCTATGGTATTTGTGTTGACAAAAAAATAAATCTAAAATCTACTTGAGGATAACAATGCTGCAACAGTTTCCTCAAACGACTCCTTACAGAAAAACTAATAGTGCCATAAAATGGTAATTTAATATATTTAATATCCCTTTCTACTGTAGTAATCCTACACGATGGGTGAAACTTCTTATTTAAGAAATTCCTTATAAAGGTATAAACCATATGCAAAGGATAACCATTATCTGAAAAAAAAAATCACAGGAAAATTAATTTCTTGATCAAAGTTATTCCAATTTGAACTTAAAACAAAGGCCCAATTCAGTAGAGGGTTAATTGCATTTTTCTTAAAAATATCAGGAACAAAAGAATTAAAATTAAACCTAAACCAGTAAAAGTTGGTTTCCTAAAAACATTAGTGTTGAACCCATTAAGGTTATTCACTTTGACATCATGAAACGACAATGAATATCCACTTCACACTCTGCAGTAAAACGTATATTACTATGTTGTGCATTAAGATGCTCTCTAAATTTCTCAATATGACATTGGTCCTTAAATAACAAAAAGTGTCATCTACATATCTCCTGTACAAGACTGGTTTAAAGGCCAAAGGACATTTATCAAGCCAATTTATTTCATGAAAACTCAAAAAAGCATTAGCTAGTGCAGGACCTAAGGGAGACCCCATTGCTACTCCATCAATTTGTTTATAATATTTATTATTAAACATAAAGAGGGAGTCTTTAACCGCTATTTCTAACAGCCGTCTGAATATTTTACTACAAAATCCAGACACTAAATTTGTGTCAGCAAATAATTGATTTACACAAATATCAATGGTTTCCAACAAAGGAATATTAGTAAAGAGTGATCAACATCGAAGGTCGCCATTATAGTTGGGAACTCAAAATTTAAAGAGGAAAGTTCTTTTACAAAATCCTGAGAATTTCTCACAGTAAATTCATTATGCCTTAATGGTTCTAATAATGGAACCAGAAACTTTGCCAGTTTGTAATTTAAAAGTGCCAATCGCTGATAAAATAGGACGAATCGGTATACCTGTTTTATGAACTTTAGGTAACCCATATAAGATGCCTGGCTTAGAGCCAGTTGCAAGTAATTTTGTATAATCAAAAGAGAGTCTTTCAGACTTCTAAAACTCTATTTAGTTAAATCCTCACATTTCAAAATATACGAAAGGGGTCTATATCAACCAACTTAAATTTAGAGGGGTGTTCTAACAAACCCATTCAACATTATTCACATAATCTTACTTGTCCAAAACCACTATAACCCCTACCTTTATCTGCTCTAGCAATACAATACTCCTATCATTCTTTAAGCCATTAATACAATCCAATTTCCTTTTGTCAAAAGGAGGGGAATGTAGATTATATTTCCCAAAGTCATTAAAGACTTCATATGCTAAGGAAGAAACAGTACTGATGATATTGGTCCAACTATAATTTGTACCAGTGCTTAGGGTACAAGTTTACAATGTATTGCATAACCGCTCAAAACCTAAAAAATTATTAACAAATTTAGGGTTTTTACATGTCAACCGAAGTCTAACCCCAGAGAGAGAAGTTCTTCCTCAATGGGAGACAAAATTCTCTTTGAAAAATTGACAACCACCTTATCACGGTCCACCAAATTAAATGAAGGTATACCCAAGTTCCGCATTTTCTTCCCGTGAATAAGTCTACATTGTTCAACTCTTTATCATTATAATTTTCATATTTACATTTTAAGGATGCAAAATCAACCCAGGAAATCAAGATCTTGAATTTCTCCAAGTTTCATGTGCAATTCACTTTTCAATTATTTACCCCGCTTCTGCTTTTCAGAAATTTCAAAGTCCAACAATCTTAATAACCAAGAATTATATTCACTTGTTAACGCAAATTTGTCGGAATACACTTTAAACCTGAGAAATCTTGGGACCAAACGATGCACCTTACAGATTTGTAGAAATTCCAAATCCAAGTGAGCCTTCTTAACTGCGAAATCACTTTTTTCTATACAGAAGAATAGAGTTTTTGGCCGTGTTTTTCTGGCCGTGTTTTTGGTACCAAAAAAACGGCCAGCCTACTCATGAGAAACTCTCCAGACCCAAAGCAGAACGCTTTAAAAGAGACCAACGTCGTCTATACCTTCAAATGCCCTCTTGGGGACTGTAAGCCTAAAAAACTCAGTATATAGGCAAGACAACAACATCTCTTTCCAGGCGATTAATGATGCATAAGCAACAGGGCTCCATTAAGGAACATATAATCTCTTCCCACATCCAAACCATCACCAGAGAAATCTTAGAAAAAACACAGAAATCATCGATTCTGTGATTTCGGGCACACGGGCCACAGGGATAAGAGCCTCGTTGGACGTAGAATCGCTGATTACCAACGAAACCTGTGGACGAGACAATCGGAATGATAGCCGACAGAGTGAATCGTGATCCAGCCTGTACTCCTCTTGACATACCAGAAATATTCTGAGGAAACTACTCCAAGCTTGTACTAAAGAGGCACCCTTCTTGAGCCCGGATGGGTACATGTATAAGCAAGTAGATGGGGTCGCCATGGGTTCTCCCCTAGGTGTCCTGTTTGCAAACTTCTACATGGGTACCATCCAGCAAAACGTCTTAGTCGACATGAACTTGAAACCGGCCATATACTGCAGGTATGTTGACGACATTTTTACACAGGTACCTGATGTCAGACATCTGCAGGAGCTGAAGGAGGCATTTGAGCAGAGTTCCGTGCTGCGTTTCACTTACGAGATGGAAAAGGATGGGAAGCTGCCCTTTCTAGATGTAACAGTCATGGAAAAGGGCGGAGGTTTCCACACTGCAGTCTACACTAAGGAAACAAACATAGGAATGTGCCTAAATGCCAACAGCGACTGCCCAGACAGGTACAAGAGGAGTGTTGTTAACGCATATGTCGACCGTGCTCTCAGCCACAGCTCAGAATGGAAGCAAGTCGACGAAGAACTCTGTAGGGTAAGGCAGGTCCTAGTCAATATCGGCTTCTCCAATGGTTTTCGTCGAAGACATCATAAGAAGGAAAGTGAAAAGCCATGCAACCTCTGAAGAGACAACTAACACAACACCTATACCCCCTATTAGACTATTTTACAGGAACTTCTTTCCACAGCTCATAAAACGGAGGAAAGGGCCCTGAAAGATATTGTTAATAGAAACGTTATCCCTACAGACAAAAATCAGAGGATATAACTGACGATTTACTATAAAACCAGAAAAACGGCCAGCCTACTCATGAGAAACTCTCCAGACACAAAACAGAACGCTTTAAAAGAGACTAACGTCGTCTATGCCTTCAAATGCCCTCTTGGGGACTGTAAGCTCCAGAA
Source organism: Procambarus clarkii (assembly GCF_020424385.1). NCBI lineage: Eukaryota > Metazoa > Arthropoda > Malacostraca > Decapoda > Cambaridae > Procambarus > Procambarus clarkii. Next base: position 2,733 of record NW_025571134.1, on the reverse strand, counting down.
AAACCAGTATATAGGCAAGACAACAACATCTCTTCTAGGCGTTTAACGATGCATAAGCAACAGGGCTCCATTAAGGAACATATAATCTCTTCCCACAACCAAACCATCGCCAGAGAAATCCTAGTAAACAACACAGATATCATCGATAGATACAGCGATAGCAGGCGGCTTGACGTTTGCGAGGCACTACACATCAAAAATCAACACCAGTAATCAACAGCCAATTATTGCACAACTATATTCTACCCACCTCAAGACTCCGCTCCAATATAGAAGCATCAAGAAATATGGACCAATAGGCTTTCTACAAACACTTCTATTCAATATCCATTGTTTCGTGTTCCGTCTTGTGTTGATGAAATTAATACCCTATTAATACTCTTGTTCTGTCTTGTGTTGATGAAATTAATACCCTATTAATACCACATTTTGTTCTGTCTTGTGTTAATGCCACATCACCCTTTCCACCTCACTCAAATGTAGATATAAAATGGAGATGCGTAAGTTCTATTCAGTTGTGTATTTGTGAACTAAAGTCTTTGAAAATGTAATAAGTTTTACGAAACGCGCTCGTGTCGCGTCAGACTAGAAATAAAAATGAATTTTGGAGAATTGATTTTTGATTTACCTCCAACAGTGAAGCGAAATGTACGAAAGATTGAGAAAATTCGTGTTAGAATTATTAATCTTACTTTTTCGGTCATATTTAATAATATATATATATATATATATATATATATATATATATATATATTATATATATAATATATATATATATATATATATATATATATATATATATATATATATGTCGTACCTTGTAGCCAGAACGCACTTCTCAGCCTACTATGCAAGGCCAGATTTGCCTAATAAGCCAAGTTTTCATGAATAATTGTTTTTTCGACTACCTAACCTACCTAACCTCCCCTAACCTAACTTTTTCGGCTACCTAACCTAACCTAACCTTTAAAGATAGTTTAGGTAGGTTAGGTAGGGTTGGTTAGGTTCGGTCATATATCTACGTTAATTTTAACTCCAATAAAAAAAAAAATGACCTCATACATAATTAAATGGGAAGCTTTATCATTTCATAAGAAAAAAAATAGAGAAAATATATTAATTCAGGAAAACTTGGCTTATTAGGCAAATCGGGCTTTGCATAGTAGGCTGAGAAGTGCATTCTGGATACTAGGTACGACATATATATATATATATATATATATATATATATATATATATATATATATATATATATATATATATATATTATAATATATAATATATATGTCGTACCTAGTAGCCAGAACGCACTTTTCGGCCTACTATGCAAGGCCTGATTTGCCTAATAAGCCAAGTTTTTCCTGAATTAATATATTTTTCTTTAATTTTTTTCTTATGAAATGATAAAGCTACCCATTTCATTTTGTATGAGGTGAAAGAATTTTGATTGGAGTTAAAATTAACGTAGATATATGACCGAACCTAACCAACCCTACCTAACCTAACCTATCTTTATTGGTTAGGTTAGGTTAGGTAGCCTACAAAGTTAGGTTAGGTTAGGTTAGGTAGGTTAGGTTGCCGAAAAACAAATATTTCATGAAAACTTGGCTTATTAGGCAAATCGGGCCTTGCATAGTAGGCTGAGAAGTGCTTCTCTGGCTACTAGGTACGACATATTATATATATATATATCTATATATTTATATATATGTCGTACCTAGTAGCCAGAACTCACTTCTCAGCCTACTATGCAAGGCCCGATTTGCCTAATAAGCTAATTTTTCATGAATTAATTGTTTTCAACTATCTAACCTACCTAACCGAACCTAACCTAACTTTTTCGGCTACCTAACCGAACCGAACCTATAAAGATAGGTTAGGTTAGGTTAGGTAGGGGTGGTTAGGTTTCGGTCATATATCTACGTTAATTTTAACTCCAATAAAAAAAATTGACCTCATACATAATGAAATGGGTAGCTTTATCATTTCATAAGAAAAAAAATTAGAGAAAATATATTAATTCAGGAAAACTTGGCTTATTAGGCAAATCGGGCCTTGAATAGTAGGCCGAGAAGTGCGTTCTGGCTACTAGGTACGACATAATATATATATATATATATTATATATATATATAAACAATCTTTGGACAACACCCACCAGTGGGACTCGAACCCAGAAAGCACAACTACCTTCCAGTAGCTGCCATAACTAGTACGCTTTAACCCACTACACCATCAGACCCTACAAAAGAAGTAGAGACTTCGAGATATATATACATCTCAAATATCTCCACTTCACGAGGGCACCAGATAAGTGTGAGGTTAGTCTGCTTTTTTCATCAAGCCACTGTCAATGTGAGAGAACTCGTGTCCATGCTATAAGCCTATACTTGCATAAACCACAAGTGAAGATTAACAATCTTTGGACAACACCCACCAGTGGGACTCGAACCCAGAAAGCACAACTACCTTCCAGTAGTTGAGTTCTCTCACATTGACAGTGGCTTGATGAAAAACGCAGACTAACCTCACACTTATCTGGTGCCCTCGGAAAGTGGAGATATTTGAGATGTATATATATCTCGAAGTCTCTACTTCTTTTGTAGGGTCTGATGGTGTAGTGGTTAAAGCGTACTAGTTATGGCAGCTACTGGAAGGTAGTTGTGCTTTCTGGGTTCGAGTCCCACTGGTGGGTGTTGTCCAAAGATTGTTAATCTTCACTTGTAGTTTATGC